>CAJNDV010006991.1:69839-88558 GCA_905221635.1 Symbiodinium sp. CCMP2456 | reverse complement strand
CCCCTGGGTGTGTCGGGGCGCCATTTCCACATGGTACTTACTGCCGCTGCGCGGCGAGACGCCCTAAACCCTAAACCCTCAAGCCCTAAAGCCCTCAACCCCTAAACAACCCTAAATCGAGGGGCTGCAGGTTTTCTTCTGGCCTACAGGTCCTGGAGCCCTGTCAATACCCGACAGCCTAAAGCCTATAACGCTACTCCCCTGTCTACCAACCCGAATATAACTAATATATACATATATATATATACACACATATGTTTGTATTTATTTTCATATTCTTTATCTATATATATATATATATATATATATGTATACGTGTTATGTATGTATCGGTCAACAAGGAGAAGGGTCTGAGCGCGGTGGACACGCGGACGGTCAACCTGGAGAAAGGATCTGCGCTTGGTGACGGAAGACATTGCCAACAAGGAAAGCGAAAGGACTTGGGTAGTTCCCTAACTTAGGGTCCCTTTTAGGGTCCTTTTCATAAGGGTGCCGTACTATATTGGGGACCTAAAACGGGACCTTAATTTAGAGAACGACCCACTTACCAAGAGGTCGAAGGTCTCGACCCACAAGAAAAGATTGCGGCCATAAGCAAGGCAGGCTTCCTGGTTTCTGGGCCAGCAGTTGCGGGTTCAGGATTTAAGCTTGTTGCATGTTGCGAGAGTATATGACACTCTTGGTGTACATTCGCCACTTGTAGATAGTCAGATAGTTGTCGGTTTGGTGAGATTGAAATAGAAATATAAAGAACCATTTTTTTTAAGCCCCCATAGCAACCCTAAGGCGACTCCAAACCCCTCTGCCCCAAAGCCCTATGAAACGAATTGCAGGGTTCACCCACCCTGTAACATGCCAGGCGCTGCAGGAGATGACGAAGCCGAAGCGCATCGAAATCACAGATGGCTTCTGGTTGGGGGCTGAGTGTTTTTGAGGTTTCTTGAATGTCATATTCGGCTTTAGAAGGTCGTGCAGTAAGGGTGTTATGGGGTTCGATTTAATGTTGAGTCGATGGTTCTTCGCACCCCCATGGTTCCAAGCGCTTCGTTGTGCCCGTAGTATCAGAAAACCCGCTCAAACATGATGCACGTGTCAGCGGGTTTAGGGTTCAGGGTCCACCCCCCCACCCCCACCCCCCCACACCCAACCCATGGTAATGTTCCACCCGCTTTCCTGCGTGCGGAGAAACACAGCTCCTTCTCCAGTACATTTACGGGCACACGGCGTGCCAAGGCTCGCTCACCCCCCCTTCCGCTTGTGCAGCGACACGCCTTCGCTCTCGCATGGGGTTCCAAACTCAATTAGAGAGCGGTTTAAGCGGGCGGGAAGGGGCGTCAAGGCGCGAGGGCTAGCACGGAGGGATGATTGCCATTGTGCGGGGGATAAACGGAACGCGGAAGCCTTGTAAAATTCCACGAACCGTGTAAAGCCGTATCAAAGCTGGGAAGCCCCTGCCTGTACCTACCAAGACCTACATCTTAATAGGGTCCCTATAAACTCTATATTAAGTTTTTAAGTTTATAACAAGAGCCTGCGCAAAATCAAAACCTAGGTTATGGTAGTTTAATATATATCAGAAATTGAGATGAGGTCCGAGCTGCTAAAGGTGCAACTGCCAGGCCCACTGGAGCTAGGTTGAAGGGATTACTGTTCATTCAGGGTTGAGAGGTAAGGGGATTACGGTGTTGAGTGAAGGGTTTGGGGCTAAGGCTTTCGGGTTTAGGGATAGGTTCGACCAAGAGTTCGGTAAGGGTTCTTGAAAGGGTTTGAATCGAGGCACTCCTTCGAGTGTCCTTTGAGGGTGTTCTAACAAGGGTTTCTGCAACGGCTCTTGCTGCGGTTCTGGTGAGGTTGACCCTAAACCCTAAACCCTAAACCCTAAACCCTAAACCCTAAACCCTAAACCCTAAACCCTAAACCTTGTTGCAAGGGGTCTTTACGGAGTTCTAGTCAGTGAAATCAGGGCCGTTCGGGCCTTGTGGAGGGGCCTCCAGAACCTGCCGTTTCAGGGCCTTCAAGCTGTGCCAGTGCTCCAAAGTTTAGGGTTTAGGGTTTAGGGTTTAGGGTTTAGGGTTTAGGGTTTAGGGTTTAGGGTTTAGGGCAACATTCTGGTGGCTTGGAGGGGGGAGAGATGTATACCTCGAGCGACCGAAGCCCTTGCGTTTTATCGAGCACTAAACCCTTAAACCCTAAACCCCTAAACCCTAAACCCTCAAACCTTAAAGCCCTAAACCCAAAACCCTTCAACCCTGAACCCCTAAACCCTGAGCCCCTAAATCCCTGAACCCCTAAACCCGAAACCCTAAACCCCCAAGCACTAAAGCCCTCAACCCCTAAACCCTAAACCCTCAACACGCAAACCCTAAACCCTAAACCCCAAACCCTCAAACCCTAAAAGCCCAACCTGCACAGGTTCCTCCAAGCCTGGCTTCTTCGATGCGCACTACGCAGAGCCTCTGGTGCTGGAGGGTGTCGTGCGGCTCGGGCAGGTGTTGCGGATCTCTAATCATTAAGGCCCCTACATTAGGGTTTACATCAGCCCCTGTGCCGAAAATCGGACACCATAAACACGAATCCCAGAAGCCCGATCCCGACTGCAGTGTGGTCGTTTGGGGTCCTGCGTACGAGCGTAGGGTTTAGGGTTTGTGGGCTTGGGTTTAGGGGCTCGGGTTTAAGGTTTAGGGGCTTGGGTTTAGGGTTTAGGCTTTATAGGCCTATAGGCTTCCTCATATGGGGTTTCCGAAAATAGGGGACCCTAATATAGTACTCTAAATAGTAGAATCCTTATTATAAGGACCCCAAAATAAGGTACCCGAATTTTCGGAAAGCCCCATATTGGGACCCTAAACCCTAAACCCTAAACCCTAAACCCTAAACCCATATTGGGATCTTGGAGTTTTGCAGCCATCGTGCCAGGAAATCTTCGTACTTTCTCCAGCTCGCCCCGCCCTTGGGTTCCAGCCACAGGTCGGGCTTAGGATTTTGAGGGTTTAGGCTTTTGGTTCAGGGTTTAGGGTTTAGGCTTCAGGGTTTAGGCTGTAGGGTTTGGGGTTTAGGGTTTAGGTTTAGGGTTTAGGCTTTAGGGTTTGGGGTTTAGGATTTTGGTTTAGGGTTTAGCCTTTAGGCTTTAGGCTTTAGGCTTTAGGGTTTGGGTCGGGTCTGAGGATTCCTTGCGACTTGGGGATTTAGGCTTTGAAGTTGGGGTTTAGGGTTCAGGGGTTTAGGGTGTAGGGTGTTTAGGGTTTGGGGTGTTTAGGTTGTTTAGGTTCAGACTCAACTTTATCCCATCTGCCGTCGACTCCATGACAGCGCGGGTGGGTCATGAAAGCAGAATTAGCACCGCTCTGCCCTGCGAACCTCCGTATATAGCTACTAAGCCCTACACCCCAAAGGAGGGCTGCCGGCACCCTGTTTAGGGTTTAGGGTTTAGGGTTTAGGGTTTAGGGTTTAGGGTTTAGGGTTTGGGTCTTTCTCGGAAGATCCAGATTGGCATGTTCTTGAAGGGACTTTTGCAGGGCTTTAGGGCATCGGGTATGGAGGTTTAGGGTTTGGGCCTAAGGGTAGAAGAGCCAAGGTAATATGGGGGCCTAAATAATTTTCAGTTCCTCATTATAAAAAATACTATATCACAAAACCCTATTCTAGTCAACAAGGCCCCTATATTATTAAATGGCCCTGTCTGACATGCTTCTAAGCCGGACTCGATAGCAAACCCATGTAGTGTACGGAGGAGGGCAACAAGTGGTATTACCGCCGCAGCCGCAAGAATCGTCCTGTGCCGCTGCAGGATGGTGATGATGCGAATGATGCTGGTATTGTTGATGCTGATCATCGTGGTGGTTGCGATGTTGCTGGTGAAGGTGATTGTGGATGGCGACGAAGAACAAGTTGCTGATGTCTATGATGATGACAATCATCATCGAATTACTTTCTCCTTCATCTTCATCATCAACATCCTCATCACCATCATCTTCATCACCATCGCCTTCGCTGTGTGCAGTTTGTGTATGCGCGGAGGTTTACGTAAACTAAGTGAATTTACCATATCTTGATTTTCTTGGAAAAAGTCCTGACAGACCAGTAAGTTGGTTTAATCGCAAAACTGCAAAACCACTGTGAATTTCAAGCTAAGGTAGTCTAAGCCATAGACCCTAGACCCTAAACCCTAAACCCTAAACCCTAAACCCCTAAACCCTAAACCCTAAACCCTAAACCCCTAAACCCTAAACCCTAAACCCTAAACCCTAGACCCTAAGCCCAACGCCGGGTAGTCAAAGGCAGGTCCCTAGATGGCTACCTTAAGAACCCAAAACCTACTTTTTTGTAGGGTCCCTATAACTCCCATATTAGGGTTTATAATAAGAACCTACAGAAAAGTGGGTTTGGGGTTCTTAAGGTAGTGCTTTTAGGTCGCCACGAACGAGCACAGCGCGAATTTCAGGCTGGTCTCGGAAGCCTTTTTCGGAGACTTAGTTGTCGGGCTTATAGGGTTTAGGGATTAGGGTTCGGGGCTTTAGGTTGAGGGTTTATAGAGATCAGATTGTGGTTTGGGGCTTTCGAGTTGAGGGTGTCTTTGGAAAGGCCAGTCGACATGGTAAGCTTGCACGGTAGGCTAGTGGATATGTTTGATATGGGTAGTTCTCTAAATTAGGGTCCGTTTCTAGGCCAAATAGTACGGCACTTTTAGGGCCTTAATTTAGAGAACTACCCAGATGTTGTTGTATTCTTGTTGGTTTGAAGATGATCTTCTTTGGGAATCTTGGCCAAGTCTCTTTGACCTTACTTTACCATGTCCTTGGATCCTCCACGACGCCACATACATCTACATTCTATGACTGAAGAACCCACATTCGCTAAAGGAGGCTCCGAGGCGCGCCATGCAATGATGCCGCATTTTGTCGCACCGGAGTTGCAATTCAACACCACAGCTTCAGTACAAATTGGGTCCCTAGAGGCCCCATCTATACTACTACTATGGAATTAGGACCTTAATAAGGATGGTCTTGTGGGACCTAAATCCATAATGGCAGCAACCCTGAACCCTAAACCCTAAACCCTAAACCCTAAACACTCTAATTCCATAATGGTTGTCTGTTTGGAGCCTTTGGGACCCTTAGGCTTAGAGCTCGGACTTTGCCTGAGGGCCCCACTGAATCCCGAGATCCACCGAACTCCCATGGTTTTGGGTTTCGGGTTTAGGGTTTGAGGTTTAGGCTTCAGGGTCTAGGGTTTAGGTATAGGGTTTGGGGTTTAGGCTTCAGGGTCTAGGGTTTAGATTTAGGGTTTGGGGTTTGGGGTTTAGGGCTTAATGCAGGGGCCTAAGTAATTGCCTATACTGTTTTTGGGGGGGGGTGCCTTATGATGATTCTAGTATAATATACCCCAAAACCCTATCCATATGATAGGTTCTAGGGAGGCGCCTGCAAAGCGCTGCACCAACAGACAACTCTCAAACCCAGAGGCTGAAGCTTGTGCCCTGAGGCGTGGGTTTAGGGTTCAGGGGTTTAGGGTTTGGGGTTTTAGGGCTTAAGGGTTAAGGGTTTAGGGTTTAGGGTTTAAGGTTTAGGGTTTAGGGTTTTGGGGTTTAGGAGATCTCCCTGAACCCTGATCAACAGCTGAGGCCATAAACCCACACAGTCAAAAGCCATAAGCCTAAACCCCATGGCCTGAAGCCTAAAGCATCAAAACCTCCAAACCTCAAGCCCGAACGCCTAAACCAACAAGTATAGTTCAGACCACTTCTGAAGCGTGATACGGCTCCTATAGAAGACTCAATAATTTCTAGTACTATTCGTTAGAGCTCTCTCTGGTTTTGCTATACTCCCCAAAGTCTAATCATTAAGGTCCCTATAAAACAAGACAGACCTTACTAAACGGCCTAGAAGCCAAATATGGAAGCCCAGATAATTCCAAATGCTATTCTTAGGGTTCCTTAAAGAGGCCCAAAACCCGATTCTAATTATTAAGGCCCCTACATTTTAAACCCTTATAGAACCCGTATAATAACCGTTGTAGGAACCCCTTGAATGAACCCTATTCTAATAGGCCCCCCACATTCTACAGCTCTGGTGCAGGACGTTTCTCCGTTTCTGGGCTCGGCGCTGAGACTCCCGTTGCAGGGCTTTCGAGGTGCGGCGGTTCCCTAAACCCTAAACCCTAAACCCTAAACCCTAATCCCTAAACCCTAATCCCTAAACGGGGTTTGCGGTTTAGGGTTTAAGGTTTAGGGTTTGGGGTTTAGGGCTCCATCGGTTCAAGCCAGGGCTTTGTGTTTACCTGGACCCTGCAGCCTACCTTTATAGATTTCCCTATATGAGTCCCGAATAAGGTAGGTTCTTTAGTACTTTAGGGTCTGGGTAGGGTGTATAAGGGTTTAGGGTTCTTTTGGAATTAAGGTTGTAGGAATGACGGGTTGGCCAATTTAGGCTACTCAGGGTTTACGGCCGAGTGCAAGCGACACGATCAGGTGCAGAGTAGAGCTTAGAGCCCCCTTTGGGTCCCCAAAATAGTACGGCACCCTTATAAAAAGGCACCTCAAGGGACCCTAATTTAGAGCACTACCAATATATGGTTTTTGCACAAGTTGTGACAACATTCCCTTATGGCCTCCATGTCTATAGTTTCACTTCAAGTAAGGTACTTAGTATTCAAGACCCCAGTCAACAGATCACTACACCCTAAACTCCAAGCCCTTAACCTATAACTCTAAATCCCTTACCCTCATCCCTAAAACCTAAGCCCTTAACCCTAATCTCTAAAATCCATATCCCTGAACCAAAACCCTGAACTCTAAACGCTTAGCCCTTGACCCTGCACTCTAACACCCCTACGCCCTCAACCCTACAACCCCAAACGCAGAGGCCCCTAATTAGCGGTTTAGGGTTTAGGGTTTAGGGTCGCGCTGAGGCCCAACTGCTTCATCACCACAGATCGGCACCTAGCGGCTCGAAACCCTGCTCGCTCTCAGCCGTGCCGAGCTTACTATGCTGTAGTGGCCTTAATGGGGTAGTTTTTACTATAAGTATAGTTAGGGTGTGGAGGTATATTCGACTTACGTATAGTAAAGAGCTTGAAAGGGTTTTGGGGTATTTGTCTGGTATAGTTATAGGCAGGGGTCCAAGTCCAAAGGAATGGTGCTGGTAGTTCTGTTGCGGTGGTTCGGCATTTGGGTCTTAAGGTTTAGGTGCTAAGGGGCCATGGGTGGAGGTTTTAGGTGAGGCCAGGCGCCTATACTCTCAAAACGAGATCCTCATGCCCCGAACCCGAGGCCGTGTAAACGAGAGGTCTTTAGGGTTTAGGGTTTAAAGTTTAGGGCTGAGTAGTAAACTGCCACTTGTACCTTATGATCCCTAGATAACGATCCTGAACCCTAAACCCTAAACCCATTAAGGCCCCTATTTTACCGACCTAATCCCTTGACATACTGCCCGGGGCTTTGCACCTCCATCCCTAAAACCTTGTGCCCGATGCCTCAAGCCAAACTTCGATAGTCTTCGGCCCACTAGCGTTGAGAGGGTTTAGGGTTTAGGGTTTAGCGTTGAGGGCTTATGAATAATGTAGGTGCCTTAATAATTAGAATAGGGGTTTTGGGGGCTCCTTACTATAATATGATAGTACCCCCCAAACCCTGTTCTAATTATCAAGGGCCCTATAGTCGGTTTTTGAATCAGATGGTTTCCCAGCTAACTTAGGGCTAAGGGGTCATCCTGCCGTCAGGGCTACAGAAGTCTTAAATGTCGAAGGAGCTGTAATCTTTCTTGTCCTGGCGGCAGTGGTAAAAACCACTAGAAAGATGATTGGTTCCATACACCCAAATAGTATATATTTTAGCCTCAGAGTACGTAGTTTTCTATTAAGGCCAAAGTATATACTGTGCGCATGGACCCTTAGGGTAAGAACGCAACCAGCTTAAACCCTTCTTCGTCTTGTTACCCTAAACCCTAAACCCTAAACCTTCGCCTTCCCCTGAAGGGAAAGCCGGTATCAACACCTTGTTGTTTGCCTTAGGAGGGGGGTGTGTTGAATGGGTTCCACCCTAAACCCTAAACCCTAAACCCCAAAGCCTAAACCGTAAACCCTAAACCCTAAACCCTCAACCCCAAAGCCTAAACAGACACGTCAAGTCTCTGGGTTTGTTACAGGCACCGTTGAAAGGGAGGTGAAGGATCTCTTGGTCTGGGTTTCAAGATTCTTGGGTTTTTGGGAGTTGGGGTTCAGCGTTTAGAGTCTGCTTGGAGGTTCATGGGTAGTTGTAAGTGGGGCTATAAGTAGGGTAGCTATAGTTGTAACCCATATTAGGGGGACGTATAACCCTACTTATAACTACCCATGAACCTCCAAGTAGCTATACCACACACGTATACCCGAAGCAGCTCCCCGAGGTGCTAAACCTGTCGCTCCTGAATCGCTGCCTCCTGAAGCTCTTTGCAGAAAGCTTCACAGTGTTGGGAGCCTGGTGTTGGGGTTTCAGCATTTGGGGCTGTGGCTGTAGGGTTGTGAGTCATGAATGTGAAGGTGACAGGCTTCGGTAAAGGTTGAACTGAAGTAGGCTATATGTTGCATTGCAACTTGCTGGGTTCTAGGTAGTACTGGGGAGACCCCTGAAAAGGGGACCCTTCTTCATCGTACTTATGGCTCTCTGAAGGGACCTGATTGAGAGGGTCTATATCCCCAGGTCCCCTGAATCCTAACTCTTAATGTGTTTGACCAGGGTAACGTAGGGACCTTAACAATTGGAACAGGGTTCTAGGGATTCCTGATTACAATTATAGTATAGTATACCCCAAACCTTATTCTAATTTTTAAAGCCCTATATTACTCATATTCCCCCACTGTAGGGGGGACTCATCCTAAACCCTAAACCCTAAACCCCTAAACCCTAAACCCTAGAGGGTGCAGGGTTTAGGGTTTAGGGTTCGGGGTTTAGGGTTTAGGGTTTAGGGATTCAAGAGAACCTGAGGTAAGGAATGCCTTATGTAGGAACCTGGTTAAGAAACCCTTGGCCCGATAACACCCACAATATTAGGGCTCATATTCAGGTCCCAGGGTTTCTTAGTCAGGTTCCTACATTACTCTGAACACCCCTTAACCTGGGTTCTTGTTAAGGGATTTAATTTAAGCTACCATAATAAGGAAACCATATTATTTACTATAGATCCCTATTATGGTAACTTAAATTAAATCCCTTAACAAGAACCCAGTAACTGTCAGAAGGCCCTAGACCCTAAACCCAAAAACCTTAACCCAAAGCCCTATAGACCCCAAGCCCTAAACCCTAAACCCTGAACCCTTTAAGGTTTAGGGTTTAGGGGTCTCGGGCTCTCTCTCTCAATACCCACCAAGTCCCTCCCTAAACCGGTGATCTACACCACAAAGTTGTCTCGGGCTCTCTCAATACTCACCAAGTCTAGGACATTTTCCAGGTGGGTAGTTACCGCCATAGGAGCCTTATAGAAGGTCTATATACCTTATAGAAGCCGTACAGAAGCCCTATATACCCTAAACTCCCCACCTGTAGTTTCCTTTAACCAAGTCCCTTGGTTCTCTTGTCCTCAACCTTGAGTCCCCGAACCCTAAAACCCGAAAGCCCCAGCCCTGACACACCTTGATACCTTGAATCCTAAACCCTAAACCCTAAACCCTAAACCCTAAACCCTAAACCCTAAACCCTAAAGCCTTAACCCTGACCCCTTTAAATCCTCAGCCCGAAGCCCTGAGCCCGTTGATTCTGACTGTCGCAGCCCTCGGCCTGCAACCCGGAAAGCCTAACCTTGACACTTCAAACCCTAAACCCTAAGCGTAAAGCCCTAAATTCAATCCGGAGCCCCATGATTCTGATCTCAGGCAAGAGCTCCTCTTCCAGATGGAGCAGGCTTCATCGGTGTTTTTTTTGGGTTTTGTGACATAGGGCTTAGGCCTAGGTCTTGAGGCTTAAGGATGTTGGGGTCGGAATAAGTGTATAACACTATCCCCTCATAGTTCCCAGCATAGTGCTCCGTTCTTTCGCTTGTTTTTCATTTTAATATATGTTCGCCAGAGGAGACACCGGGAAAGATCTCTTTTTCTTTAATCTTTCTCAGGGGATATTATTACTATACGGATAGGGTCGGGCTCCGGACGGGGACGGAGAGGAGGCGTTTAGGCTTCGTGTTTTTGCTTCGTCTTCGGCATAGGAAAACGCAAGTTTCCTGCCCTAAACCCTAAAGCCCTAGGCCCTAAACACTACGCCCGGCAAGACTCGGTGGCCGGGTGTATCTAGGGTGCTCTCGATGTCCATATGAAGGCCTGCCCGCCCTTGGTCCCTCCCCACACACGGAGCCTCTCTCGTAAAACCCTTGTGCTAGGTAGTTGTTGTATGACAAGCAACAGTATGTAGAGCCGATTAGGGGTCTTGTCACTGTGCGCACGAGCGCTCTAGGTACTCTGCTTATTTGGGTTAGGCCTAGCTGCGGTGGCAGGACCAGAGGAAAACCTTCTACATCCGAAGCGCTCCCAAAATCTAAACCCTTAAACTTTAAACCCTTGACCAATGAACTCTGAAAGCCAAACCCTACAAGCTGACTGCCGACATCTTGGGTCCTTCTGCGCAAGAACCCTTAATTAACCAAACCCTTAAACCTAAGCCCTAAACTAGGCCCTACACCTAAACCTTAGACTCCAGACCCTATAACCCTAAACCTAAGCCCTAAACCCTAAACCGCAACCGAGCGCATTGCGTCGATCTGCTCCCTCGAATCAGGGTCAACCAGTCCGTGTGTATTATATAAACCCCAAACCGTAGGCCCTATCTTGAGCTACCATAACCTACTGTTTTGCAAGGCTCCTACAAGTTCTAGTCAAGGCAGGTGAAATGGGAGATCATCGAGTTTAGGATTTTGGGCGCCTAGATTTTGTGTTACTGGTATGTTGCAAAAGTCTTTGAGGGTACGTGATTTAAGGGCCTTAACAAATAGAATAGGTTCTCGGGGTATACTTTTCATAATTGTAAGAAGGAGACCTAGGGAACCCTATTCTAACTGCCAAGGCCCTTAAAATTGGTGTTCGGGGCCTCGGATACAGACTTTGCAGGCATTGGGCTTTGGAATCCACGGTGTCGGCAGGGGGTCTTATAGGGGTGGGAGTGGGTACTCATCTCTAAGGTTACAAGTATGGGCCCCTAATATGGACCCTTAGGCACCCATAAGGGTACATATGGGGCAGGTATATAAGGATCCCAGGGTTAAGGGCCCATGCTAGGGGCCCATGGTTTCAACCTTAGATCATCACACGGTTCAAGCTAAGCAAATCCTCACAGTGTTCCTTAACACAATCAGTCTGCACAAGCCATGCAAACAAGCATACACCGGCGCTAATTAAGTTGATTTCGATTTTAGGTTGACGGATTAAGCCGGCGCGCCGTTGCAGACATGTTCTGGGTACGGGCGCTGAGTGGTGATGGAGTCTGGATATCCTGCGAACCTGGAGATACGCTTCGTGACCTGAGTGAGAAGATCCGGATGGCTCTTTGCCTCCCATCTCTTGTGACTCGTCTGCACAAGCCGCGACCAGAAGTTGCAAATCATACTTGTATATCTAAAAGCCCCGAAACCCCTCAATCCCTTGACCGACTTAAACCTAACGAATAAATCACACTTCCTAAATCCCTTGACCTCTGGTCCTGAACCGTACCATTCTGGGATTCACTCTGTTCGCGGGTTTTTTCAGTTAAGGGTTGGGGGTATAAGTTTCCAGGTCATCGAAGTGTCAGCTTGCATAATATAGAGGCCTTACTAATTAGTTAGAATAGGTTTTGGGGGCCCATTATACTACAATTATAATAAGGAACCCCCAAAACCCTATTCTAATTATTAAGGCCCCTACATTAGCCAGGCTTACTACATTAGCCAGGCTTACGTTCACTGCCCACGGTTGAAGTTCGTCCACGGGCATCGCGAGCTCCGGGTTGACACAGCTGTGGGCGATCTTGAGATGGAGGACTTCCTACTAGTAGTTGTACAGCTGCCGAATTAACGCCTGTGCGAGTTTTGGTGCTCTAGGCTCTAGGGCACAAGAATCATTAATCGCGCCCTAGACCCTACACCCCCAAGCCCTAGCCCTCAAACTCAAGCCCCAGGACGCCACACTCACAGTGCTCTGCGACTCCTCCCCGGAAGTCTATGACATGACCTTCGATTGCGATGGCGATGGCTTCTGGGATCAGTCCGGCATGGAGTGCCGCTTTAGGGTTTGGGGTCTGGGGAGACCCTGCAGGGGTTCAGCAGGGTTTAAGGGTTGAAGGTTCGGGATAGTTTAGGCTTTAGGGTTGAATGTTTCCCAAACCGTAAGTAAACTACAAAGCAATCTTGGCTTTGGGAATTGCAGGTTTGTAGGGTTTGGGTTTCGAGTCCACCAACCAAAAAGCCAAGCACTTGGCAAAGCAGTGCATGTCCCACAAACTCAAGTCGGCAAAACCCTAAACCCCAAACCCGAAACTCTAAATCGGGAGTTGTGGGTTTAGGGTTTAGGGTTTAGGGTTTTCAGGAGGGCAAGGCGCTGGTCAAGTTCTTCGGCGATAGCACCTTTGAGCTGGAGATGCTCCTGCGGGATCCAGAGTGGGCGCAAGACCCCCACTGGGCAGCTGGAAGTGCATGAAGCATATGGCCCTTTTTTAAAGATTGGGGTGTAGGGTTTAGAGGGCTTATAGGGTTTACAGGGTTTAGAGTTTAGGTTCAGGGGTTTGGGGTTTTGAGGTTTGGGGTTTAGAGTGAAGATGGCTGATCGCTCAGTGTCTCGTACCGTTGGGGCTCATCGTTCCGGGTTTTGAGCGATGTTGCGCAGTAGGCCTTTCTGGGTACGAGAATCCCACCCTTAGCCTCAGCCAGGTTGTGGGCAGGGGATTCCATGCTGAACCGGTGTTGTCCATAGAGCTGGACAAGTACCCTCCTCGTAATCTGGAACTGACCATGCCGTCCTCACCCCTACATCCGAACAGCCTCAGAACCCGATCACCGAACTCTGAAACCTAGAAGCCATTAGCCCGAGAACCTGAAGCTCACCCCCCTCCCAAAGCGGTTTAGGGTTGAGGGTTTAGGGGTTTAGGGTTTAGGGTTTAGGTTTAGGGTCTAGGGTTTAGGGTTTCGGGATAAGGGTAAACCACTGCTAAGACCCTGCTGCAGTGGGGAGTGCCAGGACGTCTTCACGGCCGCGTCGGGCACCTGGCGTCGGCTGGGCCGTGTGGATGGAGCTCCTCGCATCGGATATTTCGAGCTTTAGAGTTAGACAAGCCCAAACTGGCTTACATAAATAATTACCAATATTACTCCTTTGGGTTCCTTAGTATAGTGAGATTATCAAGGAGCTCCGCAAACCCTCTTCTAAGTATTAAGGCCCTTACATTAGGTTTGGGCCCTAGAATTGAAGTTTCCGCTGCTTGGGCGTCGGGTTTAGGGTTTCGGAGAAATGCCTTCCAGGGTTTCTGCACAAGGACTTGTATGAGTACTATTTTGGATGTAGGGTTTAGTTTAGGGTTTATAGGGTTACTTTCTATGGTTACCATTGTGCTATGCCATATAGCTTGCTTTCGGCTTCGCAAGTGGCTCTCGGAGAGGAGGATGCCAGAAGGCCTGCATGTCTGATTCCCCCAACACCACACCTTCCCCTTATAGGAGCCTTATAGACGGTCTATATACCTTGATAGAACCTTTATAGAAGCCCTACATACCCTAAATAGCTTCCCTTCAACTAAGGCACCCTAAACCCTAAACCCTAAACTCCCCACCTGTAGTTTCCTTTAACTAAACCACAGGTTGGCTTCTGGCCAAAGGGGACACCGTCATCCATCGACTTCCACAACGATGTTGAGGATGTGTGCTCGGGTCTGGAGAGGTGGGGTCGCGTCAGGGGTTTAGAGTTTAGGGTTTAGGGTTTAGGGCTTAGCGTTTAGGGTTCAGGGTTTAGCGAGCCGAGTTCGACCCCACTTTAGAGTGGTGTGTGTTTGCATGGCACATAGTTCCCCCTCCCCCGTTTATGGTCCCTAGACACTAAAACCCTCTTATAGTCCCTGTTTGATCACGCTAAGCCTTAAACCCCCCTATGTCCCCTATATGGTTACACTAGAGAAAGTCCCCGAAACCCTATTCTCATCATTAAGGCCACTATCTTTCATAAATCCCGAAAACTGTGACAACCCCTGAACCCCAAGCCCGAATTCGGCCTCAGGGTTTGGGGTTTAGCTGACGCTTGATCAAGAAAGCCGAATGAGGCCTCCTGGGTACAGATAGGGTTCCGGGTTCAGGGATGAAGCCCATGCTCTAGTCCATATGGGAGTTTCCGAAATTAGGGGGTACCTTATTTTGGGGTCCTTATAATAGGGATCCTACTATTTAGGGTACTATATTAGGGTCCCCTATTTTCGGAAACCCCCATATTCTTCAGGCATTAGACATCGAACGCAGCCCGTGAAGTGGGTGTTGCAACCCTTAAACTTAAACACTAAACCCTAAGCCACCCTAAGCCCCTAAACCCTAAACACTAAGCCACCCTAAGCCCTTAACCCAAAGTTAAGGGCCTTAGCTTTAGCTGTCCCTACGGGTCCATGTGCTCCTTGGGAGCGCCGCCGGGCGCCTTGAGGCGTCTACAGGAGTTCCGTAACGTAGGGGTAGGGGCCTTAATCAATCGAAACGGGTCTTGGGGTATATTATTAATATTAAATAAATAAATAAATAAATAAATAAATAAATATATATATATATATATATTATGATATATATATATATATATATATATATATATACTTATTTATTTATCTATTTATTTGTTTATATTTATATTTATTTATCTATTTATAATATGGAACCCCCCAACATAGGTAATTATTAGGGCCCCTATAGGAAACAATCAGACCCGACAGGAAGCCCATGTGGCCAGAAGACACACAGAGACACCACACCTCACCCTAACCCGAAACCCCGAAACCCAACCCTAAACACCTAAACCCGAAACCCTAAACCTAAGCATCTGAACCCTAAACCCCATAAGCCCTAAACCTTAAACCGTCTGAGGCTGTGTCTGGGGTTTAGAGTTTAGGGCCCTCTGCTTTGAGCTTAAACCCAGTGGAGAGGTTGTGCCGCTATCCCGTGCAGACGGAACCCCTGGCACTCCCGGCGAGATGGCTGCTCGGCTGGTTTTAGGGTTTAGGGTATCAACCCTAAACGCTAAAAACTTTTTAGGGTTTAGGGTATACGGGGCCTCGAGGGTACAGGACGTCAATGGCTTGGGGTTGAAGGTCCGGTTCAGTGTGCAGGGCTTATTGGGTCTACCCATAGGCCCCATAGTAGTTCCTTTCTGGGAGTACCTAATAGGATCCTAAATATAAGCCACAAAAAGGAACTACTATGGGGCCTATGGGTGGTCCAGTCTTGGTGTGACTTGGGGATCGACAGCGCGCAGAAATCAGACGGAACCCGTAGTTCGGTTTATTCGTATGCCGTAGCTGTAGTCTCCATTGTAGTTCCTTTTTGGGGGTTACCTTCTAGGATCCTTAATATGTAATATAGAATTGGTTAAGCCAAAACAAGGAACTACAATGGAGACTACAGGTATAACTGGAGTCTCACCAAAGTCGCAAGCTGTTTGTACCTTCTCCAGGGCCTCTTCTCAGGTTTGGGGTGTAGGACCCTAAACCCCGAACCCAGGAGGTTTAGGGTTTAGGGTTTAGGGTTTAGGAGGTGGGGTTTAAAGTTCGTGGGGCAAAGTGTGATGGTTGGGTTTAAGACCCCTGGCATCCCCTCACCTCTCATCTTGCGATAATGTAGGGGCCTTAATCATTAGAATAGGGTTTTCGGTATAGAGCTCTGTAGCATTTTTTCTCTATAACGTAACACACAATAACCGACAAACGTCTAGACTAACTTACAAAAAATTCCCAAGAAGCCCCTGCCCCCCAGGTTTGGAGCCACGTCAGAGGAGTGTCGCTACGAAACTTACATCCCGCGAGGCTGCAGGCGTAGGGCCCGGGTCCTGGTGTGCCCGGTGCTGGATCCCAGCCTTCGCGAAGAGACCCTTCGGCAAAGCCTGAAGGACGGTAAGGTCAAAGTGCCTCACATCAGCTCCTCTTAGGAGTATCGGCTGTTGCATCTGCTTCCAAAAGGCATGTATTTTGCTCTAGTGTCTTGTAAGGTATTGTAGGGTGTCCTGACATGAGCTGCAAGTCTGCAAGCAGTGTCAGGAATCAAGGCCTTATCGAAAACGGGCATCGGCGGAAAAAGGTTCTATGTAGGGAACCCATGGTAGGGTCCTCAGGGTAGACTCACCTAAACCCTAAACCCTAAATTCAAGTACCGATTGTGCAGTACATGCCTCGGGCCAGTAGGTGACCCTCTCAAACTCCTGGAAGCCCGACATAGACTTAGACATTCCGTTGGGCTTGTGTTCGAGAGTTTGGGGTTTCGGGTTGAGGGTGTATAAGTATAGGTTTCCTCAGGGATACTTGGGATTGTGTATGGCGAGACTTGTGATGCAAAGTTGCCCCGCTTCACACAGATAACCAGAATAGGGTTCAAAGGGTCCATTATCGTACAAAAATGAAACTAAGCGGCCTACGATTAGTATTACTACTTGTATCTATTCAGACCTGTATAGGGTCCCTTGTTAGGTCCCCGATATAGCACGGCACCCTCACATAAAGGACCCCACGAGGGACCCTGATTTAGAGAACTACCTATACGGCTTCCCTTTGGACTTTGAACCTGCTTCCTCGGGTTAAGGGTTTAGGGTTTAGGGTTCAGGAGTGTATAGCTCCCTCTGACAGCCGACATCCTAAACACTGAACCCTTCAACCCTTAAACCTAAAAGCCCTAAAGTTTCGGCTTCCCCCATGGAGCCAGGAACCCCAACATGACATGAACCACTGTCAGGCCCCTATTTTGACTCTTGGGTTGAGGGTTTAGGGTTTAGGGTTTAGGGTTTAGGGGTGCTTCCACACCCGACGAGTTTAGCCTGTCACACAGCCAGATGGATCAAGCCCGAAATCTATAAGACCCTGGATAAACCGTCGTCTAAATCTACTTGCACAACCCTAAACCCTAAACCCTGATTCAAGCAATGCCAACCACACGAAGCAGGTGCCCGTTCTGGAGGCATCCAAAGCAGAGCAGACTGAGGCCCCGAATTTGCTCCGGATTTCAAAGTTTGCGGTTGAGATCTGTGGACTAGAAGGTTTAGGGTTTAGGGTTTTAGATGCTGGTCTACCCATCAGTCCAGTTGGAAAAGCTCTAAACCCCGAACGACCTGCGCCCTAAGCCCAAAGTGTCTGGCTAGGCTGAGAGTACACCGAGGTTCTTGAGCCTAGAATTACAATGTTTCCGTACTCATCGAATCCCTAGGGGCTGAGTAGGTAAACTTTAACCTTTTTGGGGCTTATATAATCCTACTATAATTCAAAGTTAACCTTTTATGGGCTAGGCTACTCCGCCCCTAAGAATCTATTTTGCCTTCGGGTCCAAGTTGTGGCCTTCTGGGCTTAGGTTCTAGATTGTGAAGGTAGAAAAGGGGCACTCTAGTATTCGAGCGCTACAGCTATACCCGCGCAAAGCTCTTGTTCTATGATTAGAACCCATATAGAGCGCCCCAGACCCTTGCAGGCTTGGGGGTATGGAACCCATAATATCATAGAGCCGTGATAGATCCCCTTGGATACTAACTGTTCAGGCCCTTTTGGGAAACCCGAAACCCCTAAACCCTACACCCTACACCCTAAACCCTAAACCCTAAACCCTAAACCCTACAAAACCCTTAACACTAAGCCGGGTAGGCCAGCCAGCTCTTTGTGTCCTACCGTGGCGTGCGCCAAGTCGCCGAGCGGCCCGGCGCCGACGAGGCAATGGGGTGGGGCTTTTGGGCTCAGAGGGTTTAGGGTTTAGGGTTTAGGGTTTGGGGTTTAGAGGGCTTAGGGTTTAATATGAATATGGGAGTCTCAATAATTACCAAATTTATTCCTTAGGGCTCCTTAGTGTAAATATATTATGAAGGAGCCCACAACCCTACTCTAATTATTCAGGCCCCCATACTACGGGCTTAGGGTTCAGATTTCAGACTCCTAAACCCACGGCCCGCAACCTGCACCCTCGACCTCTGCAAACCCCCTAGATTTCCAAGTGTACGAACAATACCTACTTCGGGATCTAAAGCGCGTAAGTAGTTCCTACTTCGGGCTATTTGGAGTGCCAGGGAACCAGAAACCGAAATCCAAAGCCCTAAACCCTAAACTCCGAACCCCTAAACCTTCAACCGCAGGGTTATTGGTGTCCTAGCACTGACTTAGCTTTGGGTTTGGCGGGCTTGGTTTTGCAGGGACCCCATCCAGGCTTTAGGAGGAGCCTTATAGAAGGTCTATATACCTTATGGAAGCCTTATAGAAGCCTTATAATACCCCTAAACTCCCCACCTGTAGATTCCTTTAAGCCCCTGGTAAGCTCCGGACCGAGCAGGCAGGCTCTGCTGTCCTGGCGCGGCTCGGGTGCTCAGCCTTTTGAGGGGCTTGCGACTTGGGGCTTCGTGGTCCAGAGATGTCTAGAGATGAAGCTACCCATAGGGCCCATAGTAGTTCCTTTTTTGTGGCTTATATTTAGGATCCGTTTGGGTAATCCCAAAAAGGAACTACTATGGGGCCTATGGACAGTTACAATGTTAAAACATACGAAAACATCGATCCCTAAACCCTAAACCCTAAACTCCGAGGCCCC
>CAJNDV010006991.1:50491-65723 GCA_905221635.1 Symbiodinium sp. CCMP2456 | reverse complement strand
TGATATTCTGGGGTGGGTTTTGGGAGGGGGGGGGGTACCATATATATGTATGTATGTACATATACATACATACATACATACATACATACATACATACATACATATATATATATATATATAATATGTTTGTATGTATGTATACATGTATGTATACGTATGTGTATATAGATGTACATATGTGTGTATGTATATATATATATATATATGTATCAACCCAGAAACATTATCACAACTACGTTATGACTATGAAGGCTTCTATATTATGTATTAAACCCTGTATTCATCTATCGGACATAAACCCCTAAACCCGCCATAAACCCTAAGCCACCCAAAACCCAAAAACCTGAACCCCAAACCAGTAAACCACCCGAAACCCGAAACCCCTAAACCCCAAACCCCAAAACCCCTAAACCCGAAACCCCTAAATCCTAAACCCTCAACCTTACTAACACCCAAACCCCTGAGCCACAATGCACCCATCAGGCTCAGACTCCTCCCCTCGGGAGAAAATTTGTCGGCCAGCGAGGTGTGTGGTGGGGGGGGGGGGGGCGGGACGAAGGGGGGCGGGGGGCTCTGAGTTTAAACCGCAGGGGCTTGCAGGAACTAGGGTAGGGTGAAGAGTTTAGGCTTAGGGTTTAGAGTTCGGGGTTTTATTAGGGTTGAGCGGTTCAGTGTGTCCAGGCAGGCGAGACTACGGAAGCCTGCTGCAAAACTGTTCACAAGGCTTTAGGGGTATTGATGATTCAATGATTTCGGATGCATTTTCAGATCTGCGTCGCAGAATGCAGGAAACTTGCAAGGAGCTGTTGAGGGATCTTCACTCATCTTTTTTAGTTTAGCATGCTCCACAAAGGACTTCAGCACCCTAGTCTTAAACGAGTGCCTTCAGACACACCTCTCATCGCGAACAGTCGCATGAACGACCGTGTGGCATCCCTCCCCCTGAAATATCCAGACCTCAAAGGCGCGATATCTTCCGAGCCCTAGCCGAAACCCAGCGCTCTAGCTGGAGGTTCGAAACCCTAAATCTAAAGACCACAAGCCTCGCATACCTAAAGCTCGAGGGATCAACATGTCTACACCACCTCAAGCCGTCCCTAAACGCTAAACCCTAAACTCCGAAACTCATTACACTGGAAATCCTCAACTTCAAGCCCGAGCATCCCTCAACCCAAAAATGCGGGCTTTCTGCACTGTCCTAAGAGTACGTGGATGTTTCACAAGTAGGGTTCCCGAATATGGGTAATAGCTATAGTTATCCTACTTCTAACCCCACATCAGAGAAACCAATAACCCTAAACCCTAAACCTTGGGTACTGACCCCACTCAGTAACAGTTGGATAATACTTGTACTACGGATATATTAGGCCCTTAATAGTAGCCCTACTATAGACTGTTACTGTATGGGGGCAGTACCCAACCCAAACCCCAAGTAAGTCGGAGGCCGGATACCGTTTGGCAGAGCCTGGGCCAGAGGCATTCTGGAGTTCAACAGGGCGCTAAGAGGGCTCAGGGGTTTTGGGATTATAGGGTCTTGGGTAGATGGTTCAGGGGTTATAGGGTTTTGGGGTTGTAGGGTTATAGGGGTATAGGGTTTTGGGTTTTGGGCAGGGGGTATCGGGTTTATAGGGTTTTGGGTTATAGGGGCTTGGGTAGAGGGTTCAGGGGTTATAGGTTTTCGAGTTTTGGGTTATGGGGTTTTGGGTTTTGGGTTATGGTTATAGGGTTTTCGGTAGAGGGCTCAGGGGTTATAGGGTTTTTTGGGTTCTGGGTTAGAGGGTTTTGGGTTTTGGGCTATAGGGTTCAGGGGTTATAGGGTTTTCGGTTTTGGGTTATATGCTTCAGGGGTTATAGGGTTGTCGGTTTGGGGTATAGGGTTCAGGGGTTATAGGGCTTAGGGTTTTGGGTTATAGGGGTTCGGGTTTAGGATTAAAGGTTATAGGTTTCAGGGTTGAGGGCTTTGGGTTTGGGATTGTGGGGTTTGATACCATGACTTGTTGTACGCTTGTTTGGTTGATATTGTCTCATGATGGAATCACCCGTGAAAAGCGATCGCTGGTGCAAACGTCGGCCACATCTGCAGCCTTGACTACCATCAGGCCCTCCAGAAGCTTCGAGTCTAGCGTTGCATTGTTCAGAGAACTTCAGTCTTTGCCGCGCGTGGCCATTATTGTGCTCAGCAAGTGCCTGCACCTGGGTTCATTGACGATGCCGGCAGGTTTCAGCGAGTGTTGACGGAATCTTGCTACAACGTCCGCGACATTCCTGCTTTTTATATTCCTGGCCCAAACAAGGCAGAGCGGCTGTACCAGGAGCTTCAGCAGAGCACAAATTGATTCAACATAGGGTCCAGGTATGGTTGCTAGAATTGTAAGCGAGGACATCTTATGGTCCGGTGGTCAAGGTCGAGACTGTAATCAGATGTATCGAAATGAGCCATTGGGGTCAGGGGTTCCAGATCTAGCTGTACCCGGCGGGTCCAAGGACTTCGGCGCAAAGGGCTCATGGGGCGGAGGAGGGTCAGGGTTCAGGGTTTTGTTTTTTTCGAGCCGAAGTTTCTAAGTTCGGACTCTCTTTACGGTTGATAGGGTTTAGGGCTTAGGGTTTAGGGCCTATTGTTTAGGGTTCAGGGCTTACGCTTAGGGCCGACGGCTCAGGGCCTCGGCTTTGGGTTTCGAGCGCACAGGCGAGGCGCTACACCAAAACCCAAAACCCTAAACGGGGGTTTCCGAAATGAGGGGACCGTAATATGGTACCCTAATAGTAGGATCCTTATTAAAAGGACCCCAAAATAAGGTACCCCCTAATTTTCGGAAACTCCTAAACCTAAGCCCTAAACGTCACCGGTGTTCCCAGGTGACTTCGGTCGAACCTCGAAAGGTCGGTGTTTTGGCTTCCGGGTTGGTTCGGTACTTCCTCCGAGACCGCAAGCCGTTGCCCGTAAGCCCAAAAAACATCCCAGAGACTCCAATATCCCTTAATTAAGGAATATACCTTAAATCTTATTAGGGTTTCTACTGCAATTTAAGGTATATTCCTTAATTATGGGATATTGGAGTCTCTGGGATACTCCTCATAAGCCGCCAACCCTCAACCCGAACACCGCGACCCCAAATTCTGAACCCTAAAGACGACTGCAACTCTTATAGACCCGAAGTCTGAACCCTATAAGCCATAAGCCCCGAAAGCCATCAACACCCTCAAGCCCTAAATCAGACGCCCTAGGACAGACCCTAAACCAGAAGGCCTAAACCCTAAACCCGAAAACCCTGCGCCATGTATATACACCAAACCCTGTTAAACCCTAAAATCCAGAAAACCCTAAACCCGAAACCCTACCTAAATCGAAACCATAACTGTGACAGGAAGTGGTGTTGTGCCCCGGCGGGGTGCCCAACTGGCGAGGTCGGGCACCTAAACCTTTGAGGGTTTCTTATACGGCTCCTTCTAAGGGTTCTATGAGGGGAAAGTCCCGAAGCCCGATGGAGCCCTTGAGGCCCCGACAACCAAACCCGAAAGCCCTCAGTTTGAGAATCCTAGCATCCTGAAGGCTGCAACGCCCTGCAGCCCCAGAGCCCTAAAGGCCCAAAAGCTCCGAACCCTATATCTAAGGTTAGAAGTATGGGCCACTTATATGGACCCTTAGGCCTTTCTAGGGACCCTTCAGGGTACATATAGGGTATATAGTAGGTGTATAAGGATCCCAGGGTTGAAGGGCCCAAACTAGGGCCCATGGTTTCAACCTTAGACTATAGGGAGCTAGGGATAGGCACTTTTATCGCGAAGATGGACATAATCCTCTCCCCCGTTTACCTCGAGTATCCATAAGCCGGAAAGGCTTTCTAAATCCATCTTCCCGATAGGCGTGCTCAGATTGAAGGCAGGTTTTCGAAATGTTAAGATTACTCGGGATCTCAGCCTAGCAGACAGCAGCTTTCAACAAGTGCCTGTGTTTGATCCTGTCGACCCAAAGCCCGCATCTCTCGACAGAGGCAGCGTGGTCCGGGAAGTCTTCCTAGAAGCAACCGACTTCTTGATGCATTCGTGTGGGCTTCAGACACAGGACTACAAAATAGCAGCATCAGGATTTCGAGGGATTCCCCTCCGAGGGGTGGCTCCATGATGCACCAACTGACACTTTAGGCTTGGGGGGTGCGGTAGGTTTCTGCTGGAGTGCATGGGGCTGATACGGGATGAAGGGCTATATGGCTATATGTGATTTTGTAAGCGCTTGTCTTCAATGGCCGTGCAGGGTTTCGATGGGTCAAAGTTGAAATCGTTCAGAATGTGTTACACGGTTGCTCCGGGTTGCACTTGGCTCGCTACGCTGTTATAAGGTTGCATTCGTCCGCTCCTAAGCCCTAAACCCTAAACCCTAAACCCTAAACCCTAAACCCTTAACCCTTAACCCTTAAACCCAAAACCCAAAACCCAAAACCCTTAAACCCTGAACCCTAAACCCCTAAACCCTGAACAGCAGGGCCTGAAGACGAGAAGGATGGGTTCAGTATTAGGGCTTAGGGCTTAGGGCTTAGGGTTTAGGGTTTAGGGTTTAGGGCGGACCTGAGTTCTTTCGGCTGAACTCATAATTCTTTTGGGATTTACGGGGAGTTTGGGGCCTAGTGTTTCTCGAGTTTAGGGATTGGGATACCAGGCAAGCGGCGTTTCGGCTGGCTTCGTGCGGGCTTTAGAAGTTCATTCAACTAGCATCTGCTTTGGTATGGGCTTACAGGCTTCACTCCGCTTCCCTAGTCTTCCACTACCTACTTTATGTTGGGGATGTTCAGAGGAGCTCCCTCTCAACAAAATGTAGGAATTGAGCGTCACTCCGGCTCTATTCCAAAAACGCAAGACTTTGATGTCAAATCCGGTGGGAAATTCAGTTAGGGTCTGTTAGGTTTCAAGCTTTTCGGGTGTAGGGCTTAAGGCTTAAGGTTTGAAATCTAAGTACAAGCACCTGGGACCTACCAAGGACAAAGTTTGAGTTTAAGTTAAGAGACCTGTTTGAATGTTCTGGCCAAAGAGGGCCTTTTCTCCCAAACTGTTGTGGTCCTGCAGCAGCCTTCCTTATGGAAGCGATCCAAGACATCTCTGGATGCTATGGTTGATGATATAAAATCCTGCATTACCCATAAAAATTTTCCATAGTTCCCATAGTTTAGGGTCCTTAAGGCAATGCTACACCCTAAGCCCGAAACCCTAAACCCTATAGATCTCTTTCAGGGAAACCTTCATTAGGGTACTTAAGGTAATGCAGGATTTATGTCATCAAAACTCTAAACACTATAAGCACTATAAACCCCATAAGCCCTAAACCCTGAACCCCAGTATGTTGGCTTCGCTGGAGGAGGTGTAGACCTGCAGAGGAAAGCTCGCAGACTTTCTGCAGTTCATGGGGATCGCAAAGTTGGCCAAGGTCGTACCGGTAAGGGTCTGGGAGTCTAGGGTTTAGGGTTTTAGGGTTTATAGGGCTTTGGGATTTCAGGGTTTAGCGTTAAGGGTTTTGGGTTTAGGGGTTTAGGGTTTTAGGGTTTAGGGATTTCAGGGTTTAGCGTTTTGGGTTTAGGGGTTTAGGGTTTAGGACTCCAGAGGGTGGCTCACGAACGATGTGCCGAACCTTCTGAAGCCACACTCGCTGCTTGGAGGGTTGGAGGCTTTTCCTATGAACTGAGGCCTTGCTGAAAGATCCACAAACTCTACTGGCAATGTAGAAGCCTTATTCCTTGGGGTTCTCTGTTATATAAAATTTATAATAGTATTCAGGAACCCAAAACCCTAGCCTAATTATTAAGGCTCCTACATATAGCTTTACAGGATCAGCGTCCTGCATTGGACCCGAAGGGCGGCACTTGCGAGGACCTGAATTGAGGGAACTACTGTAGGGGCCTTAATAATTAGAATAGGGTTTTGGGGGCTCCTTATTATAATTTTAGTGTAGTATAGTATACCCCGAAACCCTATTTTAACTAATTACTAAGGCCCCTACAGTAGTACCTATTTCTTGGGAAGGGTTGATGGTGCCCCAGGTCTTTCGGCGCTGCGAACAGCGCCGCGCCGACGACGCAAAGCGTCAGCTGGCTCATTCCGGGGCTCTTCGGAGTTGCATTCCCTTTGACCTACTTACCCAGAATAGCTTTTTATTTAGGGATATGCCTCCAATCATCATAGGGGGCTCAAAACTGCGATGTAAGCATTATTCCTTGTATACTTACCGCCATCGAACCTTGTAAATCAAGACTTCTGAGACGGGTTCCAAGTTGGCCTCAAGTACAAGATTGGGAGAGCGAGATGCAGAGAACTTTGGTATATATATATATATATATATATTATACATAATATACTTACCTACATTTTGCATTGTGGTTCCTTTTTTGGGGGGGGGTGCTTTTCGGAGCCTAAATCTGACATTGCTCCCTAAACCCTAAACCCCAAACCCCAAAAAAGTGACTATATGCTATAGGTACACGTGAGGGGACTCCTGGCATGATTGTCATTGTGGTTCCAACATGGCCCTCTTTGCACCAGGATTTGAGGAGGGCTTAGGGTTTAGGAGGGTTTAGGGTTTGAGGAGGGTTCAGGGTTTAGGATTTGAGGAGGGTGTAGGGTTCAGGATTTGAAGAGGGTTTATTTAGGGTTTGACTTTTAGACCCTCGCAGCCCACTTAAACTGAGTTGAGGGTAGGGTTCCGCATGTAAGTTCAATAGCTACACTTATGTATGTTACGTAGCAGCTTTTTCAACAAGTCCTTTGTAGATATCCCGACCGGCAGTCGAGCTTCTACCTCTGTTGCGTTCTGAAGAACTGAACATAGTATGCACCTTCCCCTAAACCCTAATTCCCTATCCCACTATGTTATCCCCAAACTGCATCCTGATCCTAACGACTCTACAAAACTAGACTATACCTATATTGCTTGCCTGGGATTATTGCCCCTAGACCCTATAACCCTAAACCCTCAGGAGGCAGGGTCGCGGAATGGCTTCACACCAGCAGTGGCGATGAGATTGCAGGCCTGGCCACCTACCACGCGAGGTCCCGAGCGGTGAACCCAATAACTCACTACCTGTAGTCTCCATTATTATAGTTCCTTTTTTTGGTTTAACCAACTAGATAATAAGGAATTTATAAGGTATCCCCAAAGAGGAACTACAATGGAGACTATAGGTAGACCCTAAGCCCGCAACCCGAAACCCCAAACCCTGAACCACGAACCCCTAAACCCTAAACCGGAAGCCCCCTAAACCCTGGAGATAGCAAGCCCGGTGGTATCATTTGCGAGAGGAGCCCTTGATGGCCACAAGCTCTTAGTTAGCAGCTGAGTAGGTAATCATGAGCATTTGGGGGTTCACAGAATCCTGCCATATCCTACCATAATTGAAAGGGTTACCTTTTTGGGGTTAGGCTATTCAGCCTCTAAGAAAGAGCTGCTTCTCAATGGTTCTTGAACATGGTTTGTGGGTTGAAGTTGCACATTTCGCGTTAGGGTTTAGGGTTCAGGCTGCAATGCAGTCAACCCTAAACCCTAAACCCTAAACCGTAAACTCTAAACCCGTCGTTGTTTCCACAACGGCCAAGGACAGCCACCGAGGATTTGAAAACTGCTGTGGCCAATCCCTGAGTCTCCCAATGGCCCGATTAACGGTTTCGGGTTTAGGGTTTAGGGTTTGGGGTTTGGGTTGCATACTTGGAGCCTTGAGGCCTTAGGGCGTAAGATTGAACTCGTGTTGATGGCCTACCTTGCAGATGCCGACCAGCATTTCGATGCGCAAGGTGGTGTTCTACTGAACGATGCGGGGCTTTTGGACGGAGGTAGGTCTAGCCTCGCAGCCGCCACCGCACACCCTAAACTCTAAACCCCAAACATCGTCGCCGAGCCAAACTTCCCGACCCCCAGACTCCTCCTAGGTCCTCCTAGGTCCTGAATCCACGCGCCCCTTAACCGAAACTCGTCAATCCTGAAGCCCTCGACCGTAAAAACCTCTTCGCCTGTTTATCTCAAGCCGAAGTTTCTTTGTTCGGACCCTCTTTAGGGTTGATAGGGTTTGGGGTTTATAGGGCTTAGGATTTAGGGCTCGGTTTGGGGGTTAGGCTTTGGCTTAGGGTTTGGCGCGTAGGGTTTGGGATTATCTCAGCTTCTCCAGGCCCTGCTGCTGGAAATCTTTCTGCTCCTTTTCGCCGCCCGGGGGCCCAGCCCAGCCGACACCCTGAAGACAGCGACAAAAGCATAATATAGAAGCCTAAATGATACCTGTAGGGTTCCTTAGGGTTCCTTATTATAACTGTACTACACAGGAGCCCGAAACCCTATTCTAATTCTTAAGGCCCCTACATTACATTAAACCCTTATAGAACCCTTATAATCACCCTTGAAAGGAACCCGTCAAAGGAACCCTAGTCTAATTCTTAAGGCCTTTGCAGTAAACCCTTATAGAACCCTCATGACAACCCTTTAAAGGAACCCTATTCTGATTATCAGGGCCCCTACATTACATTAAGCCCTTATAGAACCCCTATAATCACCCTTTCTAGGAACCCTGTAAAGGAACAATTATTTCTAATCATGAAGGCCCCTACATTATAGCTTCCAGGGTTTCGGCTTAAGGGAGGAACAGAAGCAGCTTCTTAGGGTTTTTAGGGTTTGAGGTTTTAGCTTTCAGACGGCTCAATTCAGTTTAGGGTTTGGGGTTTAGGGTTTAGGGTTGAGAGGGTTTAGGGTTCAGGAGTTGAGTTTTTCGTTTTCAGAGGGCTATTCTACGCATTTCGGGTTTAGGTTTTGTAGGGTTTAGGGTTTGCAGGGCGAGGGGTTTGTGGGGTTTAGGGTTAAGGGTTTGATTCTAAGGGTTTTCCCAAGCCCTCACAACCCCGGGGCCACCAGCACTCACCGATAACAAGGACAGCAGCAGCAGCGATGATGGTGTCAACGCATAGCCATGCCTGGTACCTATACATTGCTTGCACATCACATATAGGAGCTATGGGGGGGAAGTAGCTGAACCCAAAACCCTAAACCCCTGAATCCCTACACCCCTAAGCCCTAAACCCTAAACCCGAAGCGCTTACAAAGTACATATCTCAGTATCGCTACTAGCGGCTGCAGGCCCAGAGCCCGAAACCCTGAAAACCCTCATGCCTGAAGCACGAAACCCGGAACAACCCTAAATCCTAAACCCCTAAACCCCTAAACCCCTAAACCCCTAAACCCCTAAACCCCTAAACCCCTAAACCCCTAGACCCCTAGACCCCTAGACCCCTAAACCCCTAAACCCTAGACATGCCAATCAACGAGGCAGTAGCCCAGCCCCCTGGGGCGGATGAGGACGCGCTGCAGCGTATGCAACTGTTGATCCGTTGTGGCTTTGGGTTTAGGGGTTCGGGTTTAAAGGGTTTAGGGTTTAGGGGCTTGGGTTTAGGGTTTAGGGGCTTTGCGGTTCGGGGTTTGGGTTTAGGGTTTAGGATTAAGGGGGTTTGAGTTTAGGGTTCAGGGTTTAGGGGGTTTGTGTTTATGGGTTTGCGTTTAAGGTTTTGCGGCTGGGGGTGTAAGAAAGGCCTGATGTTGTAGCCGAAACCTGTGGGGCTTTAGGGTTTAGGGTTTAGGGTTTTGGGGTTTAGGGTTTAGGGTTTAGGGTTTAGGGTTTAGGGTTCGCAAAATGCCAGCATTGAGCCACACAGCCGGAGGCATGAACTTCTTCCGGGAAGGGCTATGGAGCTTACTTCTTCGCACGGTCGGGAAGCCTAATGTAAAATTCCATGTGCTTGTCACCAAGGCGAGTAATTAGAGCTTTCATACCGGAGCGTCAACAACTGGCGACAGTTATCCGCTAAGATTTCCTCTGATAGGAATAACAACTAAGTACTAACTAGCTTAGCTTAGCTGAGCTTCTATACAGTGCCCCTGTGAGTCCTTCGGGTCCTGCGAGTCATAGGCAAGTATACAAGGATGAGGTGTTGAGCCAAATCACAGGTCTCAGGATTTAGTGACAGTATCCCCTTACGGCCCCTGTAAGTGATGGTTTTTCCATATCAGAAGCCTATTTCTGATTAGCAAGGCCCGATGTTGATGGGGTTCACTGTTGGGGGTTTCGAGTCTAGTGTAGGGTACAGGCTTTTGGGTTAGGGTCGGTTTGCAAACTGCAGTGCCGATTCTTCTGGGATCCTTTGTTGAACCAGGAGCCTTAAATGTGATGGTATTTGCACCTACAGGCATTAAAAACGCGTATTTCTCACATACTCCCGCAATCAAATCCTAACCCCTATTTCGAATTCCTAAACCCTAGTGCCTAATTGTTGGGGCTTTCGGGATACTTTCAAAACCCATTATCTTAAAGGAACCTTTAAGAAGCCCTTCAAAGAACCCGAGGAACCTTTAACAAATCTTTAAAGAAACCCAAGCAACCTTTAACAAATCTTTAAAGGAACCCAAGGAACCTTTAATAAACATTTAAAGGAACCCAAGGAACCTTTAATAAATCTTCAAAGGAACTAAACCCTAAACCCTAAACCCTAAACCCTGAACCTTAAACCGTTGGGGTCTCCAAGCAAAGAGGAGCAGCCGCAGGTGCGCTCTGCGCGCAGCCCTCAGCCTGACGTTTACCCGAAGGGTTTAGGGTTTAGGGTTTAGGGTCCGAAGGACCCAATATTTAGGTACTTAGGTGTAGGGTTTAGGATTTAGTGGGTTTAGGATAGGTACTTGGGTGTAGGGTTTAGGATTTAGGGTTTAGAGTTTAGGATTTAGTGGGTTTAGGATAGGTACTTGGGTTTAGGGTTTAGGATTTGGGGTTTAGGATACTGGTTTTAGGATTTGGGTTTAGGAGACTGGGTTTAGGGTTTGGCGCCGTAAGCCCTAAACCCTGAACCCTAAGTAGGGTTTAGGCCTCACGGTCCAAAACACCTAATACTTGGGGCTTCGGGGGTTCTTTTGAGAGTTGTAAACGGGACTTATAGGTTTTGCTATCGGGCTTTATAGGGGTCTTAGGTCCGGCGGACTTCAAAATTCGGTACGTGGGTTTAGGATTATTTAGGATAGTAGTTTGGACAGTATATTGACTGCCAGGTCCTTGGACACTTGTTATTTCACAGCATCCAAATCATACAGGAAGACTTACTGCAGGGGTTACTCTAAGGGTTCTAAAATGGTTCTATATTGCTGACTATAAGGTGCCAAACCGTCTGAGTATAGTATGTGGGGCCCAACGCCGTACTACTCGGGTCCTTGGACGCTCTGGATAACGAATACTATTTACGTATCATTTAGGCATTCTTTCTGGGGCTTGCCCTAAGCCTAAAACCTCGTCACACCCTTAGCCCGCGACCAAAACATGTTCATACGCCACCTCCATAGTTTATGGTCCTGCGCAGGTTTCCGGAGCAGGCTCCATTCATGGCATGATGCCGAACCAGGAAATCCTGAACCTTGAATCCTAAACCCTAAACCCTCAACCTATAGACCCTAAGCCAGGATGGAGCCAATGGGGGGGATCCCGGAGAGATCATCCTAGCGGTGCGGAGACGATTCGTTTTGCTGAGGTTCGCCAAATTACCATAGACCTCAAACCGCTCCCGAAACCTTAGATGACAAAGGTGGCTTGCCGGCAATAAACAGCTACCAGTATGAGATTAAGGTCCTCAAGCCTCAGGCCCTTTGACCCACCCTGCGCCTTTGAACAGCCTGAGGCCATACCTTTCACTGGCTGAGGGTCTAAGCAGACCGGCTGCAGGCAGTTGCAGAGGATATCGAAGCTTTAGGCTTTAGGATATAGGGTCGGGTTTATTGGAATCTAAGGTTTTGTACTTTAAGTGTTTAGCAGCGAGGGTCTCTAGGATAAGGGTTCAGTCCTTGAGTGGTTTTCGTCTCGGCGTCATCAGAGTATCAGCATCCCGCTCTTGGGACTTTCTGTGATACTCGTAAAATGCAGATGGCTACCAATGCTACCAGCAAAGTTCACTGCATTGCTTTCCAAAGCCCCGGCACGTGTTCATGGACATGTTAAGTCCTCATCTTTCGACGAAGCGAGAAACGGAAAGACAGGATCAGGCAGGAGCAACATTAATGCTTGAGTGAAGGACGCTTGCTTCGTGTGCATGCATGAACCACTACATCACATTTATGTATATATATATATATGTATGTGTATGTGTATATGTATATATATATATATAATATGCATACACACATCATATATATATATATATACATACAAGTATACACACATAGATACATGCATGCATGCATGCATGCATGCATGCATGCATGCATACATACATACATACGTACATGCATACACACATGCATACCTACGTACATACAGACATACATACATACATGCATGCTTACATACATACATACATACATACATACATACATACATACATACATACATACATCTCTCTCTGTATATATATATATATATGAACGTAAGCATGCTATGTGTGTGTGTACAGTATCTGTCTAATTACACACATTATGTCTATGGTTTACAACATCCCAAGCCCAGGCGGAAACAAGCACACACTCACACACTCACATATATACATATATACATATATATATATATATACATACAGACATACATGCATACATTCATACATATATATATATATGTATACTATACCTCTATTCGCCGGCCTGCCTGCGCAACTGCCCACCCACCCGCGGCCGTGCCTACCTACACCTACATGCATGGTTACACACGAAATCATATGTACATAGAAAGATATACATACAATCTTACTTGCTCACTTACTTACTTACTTACTTACTTACTGACTTACTTACTTACTTACTTACTTACTTACTTACTTACTTACTTACTTACGTTTTTACATACATACATATACACCTACATACATACGTATCATACTGATATACGTTTATACATATATATATATGAATACACATACAATCTATTTTCCATTTCTGTACACATACACAGATAAATGCACACGAGCGAGTCCAGGGCCCCTATAGCCCTGGATTTGGGGGCGTAAGTTTGAGTGTCTCCCAGCCCTTACCCTACACCTCCAGGGCCCCAAGCCCTAAGCCACCCTCAACCATAAACTTAATACGACTAAACTCTAAACCCTTAAAATTAGCCCTAAACCCTTAGGGTTCAGGGTTTAGGGTTTCAGGTTGGCACAAAAACATCCAAAAACAAACAACATCCCAAACCCGTTTGAATTCACCACACACCGAACGGACAAGCTAAAAACAACAAAACCCTAGGATTTCATGTTGGCCCAGTGCCGTTCCAGGCACCCCGTCCTCCAAGAACGGGAAGCCGAAGGGTGCTGAGGCGAAGGGAATCATATAGGAGCACTAACAAAAAGGGTTCAGGGGTTTAGGGTTTAGGGCTTCGTAATAAAGATAGTATAGGGGCTCTAATAATTATCTATACTAGTTTGGGGGTTCCTTATTATAAGTATAGTATAATGGGCCCCAACCTACAGTAGCATAAAGCCGTCCGAATAAGTAGTGGTTCAGGGCTTGTAGGGTCTATCAGTCTTAGGTTCCGTTGTCGACCTCATGAAACCATGCAGTAATATACTCAATATACTCAAGGATAAACCCCAAGCCTAACACATCCCGCAAAACCCTAAGGCTCCACGTGCCCATATAGTAGATACTTAGGCCTTAAAGTACCTACATAGGCACCCCTTTGAGGCCGAAGTATCTACTATAAAGATACATGGAGCCTTTGGGAAACACATGGAACTTGGACCCCGAGCCCTATACGCTAGGGCCCAAACCCGAGATGCCAAACGCTTTGAACCAAGGGGCTCAGTGTCTTCGGCGTTGAAGTTCAGGAGGTTAAGCTCCGGGTTTGGGGGTTTAGGGTTTAGGTTTTAGGGTTTAGGAGGTGTTTAAGAGAAGCATGCCGCGTATTTGTCGTTGCTGGGGGGCGTGCTCAGCCTCAGAGTAGGGTGTGAAGGTTCAGGGAATCAAGGAAAACCCTAAACCCCTAAACCCTCAACTCTAACAGTATCATGTACACCCCCATAGTCCTCCTTACATCACAACTATAGCAAAATATAGCCACCCAAGCCCTATTCATTATGGAGAAACCTTTCTAAGGAGCCCTTTGAAGGAGTCCTGGTCTAAATATAACGGCCGCTGTAGTCTGCCACAGACCCGAAGAAGCAGCAGCCTGAATAACGTAAGGGCCTTAATACTTAGAATAGGGTTTGGGGGGTATACTATGCCATAATTATAGGAAGGAACCCCCCCCCCAAAAAAAAATAGTATAGGTGATTATGAAGGCCCCTTTATTAGCCAATGACTTGCAGAGATGACATGGCTTGCTTGTTGGGTTTTGTGTTTAGGGGCTTAGGGTTTCGGGTTCAGGGTTTCGGGTTTAGGGTTTCGGGTTCAGGGTTTCGGGTTTAGGGTTTAGGGATTTAGGGTCGAAGTGTTAGTGTTGCATGTGCCATAAGCACTGCACCGTTGATGGTAGGTTTGCTGTCTGTGGCTTCAGTACGACAGCCAGGCAAGCCTTTGAAGCCTTAAACCCCTGCGGGAGCCACATCGAACCCAAGTCGAACCAAGCCGTATAGAACCTACACAGAACCCTCATAGAACCAGAAAAGAACCCTATCCCCCCTTGCAGAAACCAAAAAAAACCTGTATAGGGCCCTGATGTTGAAGCTTTCTAGAACCCTCGCAACACAAGCCCGCGGCGCCCAAGCCACCACAACTCACCCGGCCCTAAGGCTTGAACTGAGCAGGAAGCCTGGTTTTGATGTGGCTTTGGAGCCCAAAAGCTTCAAAAGAGCCCACAGAGCCTATAGGGTTTAGGGTTGAGTGTTGCTGGCCACCGAAACCCTACTTGGAGGTTAACGGGTAGTTATGAGTAGGGCTATACATCAGCTAATATGGGATATAGCTATACTTACTCTACTTGTAACCCCATTTCCCGACTTATAGCTACCCATGAACCTCCAAGTATAACCTTCCCACAAGACATTGAACCCTAAACCCTAAACCCCCAAACCCGTAAACCCTAAACCCTAAACCCTGAACTCTAAACCCTAAGCCCTAAACCCTAAACCCCTACATCCTAAACCCGTAAACCCTGAACCCTAAACTCTTCATCCCGAGCACAGGCAGAAGCCAGTCGACAACCCGAGCCAAAGTTGCCGGGGGCAGGTCCCCTCCGACCTTTTTGTTGCTTAGGGGTTAGGGTGTAGTGTTTAGGGTTTAGGGTTTAGGGTTTAGGGTTTAGGGTTTAGGGCAGGTCCC
>CAJNDV010006991.1:15318-26773 GCA_905221635.1 Symbiodinium sp. CCMP2456 | reverse complement strand
AAACCCATCACTTAGAAGACCCTGGAGTAACAATAACAACAATAGACAATAATCATAGTACAAGATACCCGAAGCATTAGGGATGCAGGATTTAGCATTGGGGGTTGGGGTCTCTGCGTTTGGGCCCATTTCAGCCCCTTAGAGACCCATATAACCCCTTATAAATCAAAGTTTTCTAGCACCCCATAAAAAGACTTCCACAGTGCGTGAATCCCTCTAGCAACACCCACAAAACACTGCAATACCCATGATTCCTTGCAAAACCCTAAACCCTAAACCCCGAAATCCATGAAGCCAGGTCCATCCGCGACATTTCGCTCTCCTCACTTCTCGTGGTGGTCCTGCTGCGTGTCGCATCCTAGCTGCAGATTGACCTGGTAGGGTGTAGGGTTTAGGGTGGTTCAAGGTGCAAAGCTTAGATGGTTTAGGGGAGTTTAGAGTGTATTGTTTAGGGCTTTGTAGGGTTTTGTTAGGATCTGAACGTTGTTGTTGGGTGCTACCGGGTCTGTTGCAAGGTATCAAAGAGTCGCACAACGGTCTTTATCTAAACCCTGAGCCCAAAGCCCTAAACCCGAAGCCCTAAGCCCTAAAACCCAAAGCCCAAAACCCTAAGCCCGAAACCCCAAAACCCTAAGCCCTATAAGCCCTAAACCCGAAGCCCTAAGCCCTAAACCCCGAAACCCTAAGCCCTATAAGCCCTAAACCCGAAGCCCTAAGCCCTAATCCCCTAAACCCAAAGCCCTACTCCCTAAGCCCTAAGCCCTAGTTTGGGGTTTGGGGTTTAGGGTTTGGGGTTTTGGGGTTTAGGGTTTTGTCGTTTAGGGTTTTGGGTCCAGGGTTTCCTTACCCTGGCCCTGTAACCCCATCACAGCAGGCGCCATATAAAAGCAGCCTCGAATAAAGACCCAGGGTTAAGGGTTTGGGTTTTTGGGGTTTAAGGGTTAAGGTTTAGGGTTTCAATGCCTAAAACCCAAACCCTAAACCCTAAACCCTAAATCCTAAACCCTAAACCCTAAACCCTAAAACCCAGTCCCTAAACAGTTATTTCTCGTTATACCCAGGGTTCCAGCAGTCTCGGGGCCTGGCCGATGTGCCGATACCCCGCCCGATACCAGGGTTTAGGGTTTAGGGTTTAGGGTTCAGGGTTTAGGTTTTAGGGTTTAGGGTTTAGGGAATTTTCGCAAGGGGTTGAAACGGTTCAGGGTTGAGGGAAGTTCCAGTGCGCCTTGGGGGTTAGGGGCTTCGGGGTCTGTGAAACGTTTTATCTAGGGGTTTAGGGTTTAGCGGTTTAGGGTTTAGGGTTTGGGGTTGCAAGGGATCAAAAGGGTCTTACATGAAGCAGTGGGGTTTCGGACTATGTCACACCAAGCCCTCAGCACCTCAAACCCGGAACGACCTCCGAAACCAAAGAGCGTTTAAAGATTTGTAGACCCCTTCTAGAACCCTAAACCCTAAACCCCAAACCCTGAGCCCTAAACCCCTAAATCCTAAATCCATAAGCCCCTAAACCCTTACAGACTCCGACACCCCTAACCCCCTAAGGCGCACTGGAACTTCGGCGCCGGCCGAGATTCGTTGGGCCCTCGAGCTGTGTAAAGAAACGCTGAGGCCTTCCCGGCTTCCGGTTTAGGGCTTAGGGAAGCAACCCTAGGAAACCTTATCACGAACCCCAAAAGGAGCCCTTAAAGGAGCCCCCAGAAGGAGCCCTTAGAGGAACCCCTAAAGGAGCCCTTAAAGGAGCCCCAACAAGAGACAGGAACCCCCAACAAGGGGCCCTTAAAGGGATCCGAAGCCCTAAGCTGAAGCATTCCATGCTTTGGGTTTTTGGCTTGAGGCTTTGGGTTCAGGGTTTAGGGTTTAGGGTTCAAGGTTTCGGGTTTAGGGCGTAGAGCTTTGGGTTTAGGTTCTAGGGTTCAGGGATCAGGGTTGATAGGGTTTAGGGTTGGGGGTTTAGAGTTAGGGCCCAGAGTTTAGAGCTTAGGGCTCGGGGTTTAAGGCGGTTTAGGACTTAGGACTTAGGTTTTTTGGGATACAGGGGTTCGGGCTTGGCTTGGGGTCAGCGTTCAAGGTCAACCTCAACCCCCAAATCGGGTCCGGGAAGGGTTTGCGCGTACAGCTTAGAGGGTACACTTTAGGGTTTCTTGTCGGGTGTCTGAGACCCTCAACCCTAAACCCTAAACCCGGTGGGGTTTTGATAAACTGGCGAGGGCCGTGTTCGCGTGGCGAATGGCCGTTCACAGTATTTCCGGCTCCAGCTCCCGCTCGAGCCATCGCAGCCTTCCTGACGGATGAGCACGCAGACTTTCTGGAACGTGAACCTTACAATCTATGGGAATCGACGTTCCCCAGGGAAGCAGTGCGGAAGCTGTGTGAAGCCAAGCCGCTCGAGCTGACGCAGATCCTCGCCGAGCCTTCCTCCAACGGCACATGCAGTGACCACTGGAGCGTGGCTTTGAGGTACTGCACTCCCTATAGCGATCAAGTCTGGTGGTGGAACCAAAGACGCGATGCCTGGGAGAGCGAGAGAAAGATGACCACGTGTTGGGCCGTCGGCTCCACTTTGGCGCGCAATGCGCTCAACGAGCTGGCGAAGACTGTTAACGATGGCATACGTTTCTTGCGCATGTCCTGCCTGTTGCTGAACCAAAGATTTTTGTAGGGTGTCTTGTGCTAGGGCTCGGCACATGGGCTGTTTCGGCTTCGGGGTTCAGTTAGGAGACTTGAAATGGGGCTTTGAGTTTAGGGTTCTATGGAACTTAGCAAGCAAGGCCTTAAGGCTCCAACGGCTCTTGGCTTTTAAGTTGTGTGATCCGAAGACCATGCTCTCTTGTGAGTGCGATCTTATTACAACATTTGATCTACGTACACGCCTGCTTAAAGTCAGCTTACCGTGTAGGGTGCAGGGTTTCAGCTTCCTGTCTCTCGTTGTTCTCAGTGTCGTGCGGGAGGCTTGCAACTCCTAGGGCATGGATTATTTGCTGTAGCGGTTTCAGCACATGGGGCTTCAATATCCCTGAACCCTAAACCCCCTAACCCTGAACGCTGGTATAGTTTATGTCGGGCACGAATTTGCGGGTTTCGGATCTGGGGCTTTCTGGTGGTTTCATCTTGTCAAGATATGAACTCGACGTCGTGTCTCTTCTGGATTCTCACTCCTGCCTCAAACATGGAAACCCTTACCTCTAAGCCTTAGAAGCCTAAACCTTCCTCCATAACATGCCCCTAAACCCTAGACCCGACTCTAATCTGTAGCAGGTGGAAAAAGGTGCTTACAAATGACACCCAAAACCCCAAAACCACCCTAAACGCCAAATCGTGGCCGAGGTTCTTCAACCGTGCAATTGCAGGCACGCTGGGAAATCTCGCCGGGCACGGTGTCGAGCATGCCGCTTGCCACGGAGGAGTGCCATAACATGCACGGTGAAGGGTTTAGAGCTTACCCCAAGGCTCCATTATTCCAAAAGCCTCATAGGGTATGGTGTTTGGGCGCAAAAGCCTTAAAATATGAGTCATATGAGTCCTTCGGGCCTTAGAGCTTTGGGTTTTGGGCGTTCTTCATACACCCTCAACCTTTAACCCAAAACCCCAAAACCCCAAACCGTACACCCCAAAACCCTAAATCCTAGACCCTAAACCCTACATCTTAAACCCTAAACCTTAAATCCTAAACCCCAAAGCCCTGAATCCTAAACCCCTAAAGCCTAAATCCTAAACCCTAAACTCTAAACCCTAAATCCTAAACCCTAAATCCTAAGCCCCTAAATCCGAAACCCTAAATCCTAAACCCTTCGGATTCCCTTTAAGGAGATCCTGGGTCCTTCTGCCCATATGCGGGTTTAGGGTTTAGGGTTTATGGCACTCTGACTGTTAGGCGCTTCTTCATGGAGATTAAGGGTTCAGGGGTTTAGGGTCTAGGGGTTTAGGGGTTTAGGGTCCAGGGTGTCGGATTTAGGGTCTAGGGGCTTTGGGGTTTAGGGTAGAGGGGTTTAGGGTTTAGGGTCACGGTGGCAGAGCTTTCATGTTTGGGAGTCTAGCCTTCAAGCTGCACGTGCTCTTCATCACGAGGGCACTGGACCTATAGGAGGGGTTTCCTTTTCGTTTGCGTCTAAGACATGCGGCGTATCTGAGGCTTCTGAGATTGCGGAAGGAGTTGCTGGGCCTGGTAAGACATAATAGGCCATCTGGTTCTTAAGACGTTGTGGGGGAAGACGGACTCAACCCAACCGCCAAACCCTGAACCATAAAACCTAAACCTCCAAAACCCGTCACAGCACCAGGATCCTCCAGATACTCTTAGTGGAACTCCTGCAGTCCTCGAGAGCAAGAACCTTAAGCGATCATCGAAGGGTAGTTCAGGACCTAGGAAATCCAAAATCAGAATCTTTTCGCTAGGTCCCAGCCTACACTGAAAAGTTACGTCAGCAAATGCAACAGAAAGTGGCGACAATCTGAGGTGCATTGGCATGCCGCGACGCGAATGCTCGAGGTGCGATGCGAACCCTCGACATCCCTAGCCGGTTTTTCATTGCCCCAACCTTGTCCCTAAACCCTTTGAACAATCCCTAAACCGTAACTAGCTGGTGTTCCAACCAAACTAGGCCTGAAAAGCTTGGGGCTTCGAAGCTCAAGCTTCGGAAGCCGTAAACCCTACCAGCACCCACGACTGGAGGCCACGGGCTTAGACTAAATGTACCTAGCGGCACATCAAGAATTTATAGGCCACACCCGCTAGGCCACGCAGGTAGGCCACACGAGAACCTGATTGTCCACACTCATTGGCCACACCCATTGGCCACACCCGTGGGCTAGCATCACTTCTAGACGCTAGTAGGCCAAGCCTGCAGGCCACACCGAATAGCCACACCCATTGGCCACACCCACCGGCTAATATCAGTACTAAACGCCAGTAGGCTATACAAGCAGGCAGGCCTTACACACAGAACCATTGGCCACACCCAAAACCCTAAACCCACACCCATTGGCCACACCTGTTGTCTCTCGCAATAGCTTGGTGTCCGTGTCAAACAAAGACCACTTGGCCACGCCAGTACTTGGAGGTTCATGGGTAGTTACAAGTAGGGTTAGAAGTCCCCTAATATGGGTTATAACTATAGTTACCCTACTTATAACCCCACTTATAACTACCCATGAACCTCGAAGTAAGTGCTAAACCCTAATTATAAACCCTAACCCTAAACCCCTAAGCGCCACACGTACGACGGCTCGACTCCGACGTGAAGAGAGCAAGCCATGGCGGGAGTACTTGGGGCAGGAACCGCTTGGTGCTTTTTTTTAGGAGGCGTCATGATTTTAGGGTTTAGGGTTTAGGATTTAGGGTTTAGGGTTTAGGATGCTTCATGATGTCTCCTTTGCCACAGCCTGAGGGTGCGGAATGGGTCTACGAGATATAGATGCTCGTGGCTGCTCTGTTGACTGCATGCCGCGTGCCACCGCCTCAGCATGGTACAGCAAGCTCTTGGCGATGAGAAAATCGACGTCTTGCTCTTCTTTCGACTATATTATCTATGAGATGTGCCTATCTTGTCGGGGCTTCCCTCTGTATTGGTTCAGAAAAGCGCATGACGTATGCTGGGGATGGCAAGGGAAGGTGCGCAGCAACTCTCCCTAAAGCTGGTGATGGACCCGCATGTGCGTAACTAAGTTCCCACAGTCCTGAACCCATAAACCCTAGGGTTCTAGGACTGAGACTCACAAGCCTCAAAGGTTTAGGGTTTAGAGTTTAGGGTTTGGGGGTTTGGGCTTTAGGGTTTAGGGTTTAGGTTGCTAAGAATAACCCCATGACCCTTTAAGTGGAGGTATGTGAGATGCCCAGGAAGACCGTCGCGCGGAGTTGCAGACTAGTACTATCGCATCCTATGAAGTCAAAAAGCACCGACACCCTAAACCTTCCCGAGCTCTATAGATCCCTCAAACGAGGAGCCTTTAAGCCCTAAACCCTAAACCCTAAACCCCTAATCTCTAAACCCGATGTCTCGGTGGAGGTGGCTGGGCTTCTGGCGCGCAATGCCGTGAAAGCCCCCACTCCGGTCGACAGCTCAGAGTCGGGGATTAGTAAGGGTTTGGTAGGGTTTGGGGTTTAGGGTTTGGGGTTTGGGGTTTAGGGTTCGGGGTTTGGTAGGGTTCAGGGTTCAAAGGGGGTTTAGGCTGAAGGAAGGTGCATGGTTTAGGGTCTGATTAAGGGTTAAGGCAGCTGTAAATTTTGGGAATTAAGGGGCTTTAGGGCAAGTTGACGATATAAGCATAATGGGGTTCGATAAGTGTACGATGTCCGAAATGCCGCCTAAGGTTCCAAGTGCCCATAGAGTATAAGTTATGTACGTTGTCCGTGAACGGCCTCCCATCTCATGATCCAAGCACAAGCAAGATGAACTCACCTAGACGCAGATGGCATGCAGGGCTGATGGCTATAATGCATTTGGGGTTTTCGGTCCCAAATCACTGTGCGCTGCATGGCTTTTGGGATTTTGGTCCTCGAATTCTCAGGCGAATATGACCCTAAGCTACAAACCCCATGACCCCATGACCTTAAAGTTGAAGGCCCAAACTTCTGTAGCTACACCCTAAACCCTATACCCCTAAACCGCTAAATCCTTTAACCCCTAAGCCCCTAAACCCTAAACCCTAAACCCCTAAATAAACCCCTAAACCAATAAACCCCTAAACCCTAAACCCCTAAACCCCCAAACCCTAAACCCGTAGGATTTGGACCATGTCTTCTGCTAGGCCCGAGGCGCGGCGGACGAAGGGGAGCTCCATCGTTCCAGGAGCTCTGGTGCCCCAAGGGCTCCTTAAAGGAAGGGTCTAGGGTTTAGGAATTTGGGGTCAAGATTTAGGGTCTAGGGTTTAGGATGTAGGGTTTCAGATTTAGGGTTTAGGGTTTAAGATTTAGGGTCTAGGGTTTAGGATTTAGGGTTTTAGATTTGGGGTTTAGGGTTTAAGATTTAGGTTCAGGGTTTAGGATTTAGGGTTTAGGGTTTAGGGTCTAGGATTTAGGGTTTAGGGTTTAGGATTTAGGGTTTAGGGTTTAGGGCCCTTCAGCCCTGAGGAACCCTGGAAGGACAAGGAACCCTTAAGAGTTCCTTTCAGTGTACTTCCTTGAAGGGCTTTTCGGTTTAGGGTTTAGGGTTTAGGGTTTAGGGTTTAGGGTTTAGGGTGCTTTTCGAAGGGTTCTTATGGTTTAGAGTTCATGTATGGTTTACTGTAGGGTTTATACGGCTTCCGTTCATTCATGCTAAGGTTCCTGTCATGAGGGCCAGTGGGAGACCTCTAATGATTTCCGGCCTTGTGGGTCTCATTTAGAAAAGTTTGAAGTCTTTAAGACCCGCCTATGGAAGAAGAGAGCCAAAGAGTCCTAAGCACCTGTATGGGAAACAAGTATCCAAGTGGTTATAGGGTTTAGGATTTAGGGTTTAGCGTTTAGGATTTAAGGGTTTAGGGTTTAGGGAGCAACACAGATGTGATGGCCAGACCTCTCAGTGCGTGCTCCCGACCGTCGGGAAGGCTGTGAAAGCTTCAAGCAGCACCGGTATCAGTGCGCCGTGCTCCGAGCGTAGGCTATGCAGACCAGGGTTTAGGGTTTAGGGTTTAAGGTTTAGGGTGTAGGGTTAATGTTCATGGCATGGTGAATGCAGGTACTTAGACCCTTGCAGCTTGGTTGGTTTGGGAGTTTTTCTCTAACGCATCCCAAACCCTACACGCCCTTAAAGCAGCCCTAAATCGTGAACTTTGGGCCCAAAGCCCTGTCAAAAGAGCCCTGCATGACGAAGTCTACGTTCGTCACTTGAAGCTCTCTGCGTCCTGAAACTTTAACACCAAAACATACTTGTATGTAAGAATCCTAAATCTGATGGAGAAGTCTGGATATTTAGTACGATTTTGATCGAATCTTGACTTTAATCTTAAGCTTAACGTTTCCATCAAAATCCCCCCAAGGCGATAGTTCCAATGATTCAGGCCCTTTTGGTACCTGCACGCCAAAAAAAAGAATGCCTGAAAATTGCCAATACTATTCTCGAGGTATCCTTACTTAAAAAAACTAAGAGAACTACCTACATTGCAGCGTTAGAGGCAGCCTCTGCGCAGGATGGTGAAAGCTCTGCTCCGTTCCCTGCTGAGGCACGAGTGGAAGACTGTGCAGAGTTTCCTTGGCTTTGGGCTTCTGGCATTTATGCCTTCTGAAGGCCGTCTTTACCCATAGGCCCCATGGTAGTGCCTTGCTGTGGCTTATATGTAGGATCCTATCAGTTAATCCCAAAAGGGAACTAGAGAGTATTATGGCCCATGCTGCTTTTTGGGCTTCATGGCCCCCCCCAATCATGGATTTTGGCCTTTTGAGGTTTCTGGATGGATGGTGCTGCTGGTCGCTCTCTTGGACCTGGTTGATGGATGAAGGATGTGACAGGAAAGGTGCTTTTTCGAAGTCCCTTGTGACATGAAGCAGCGGGCGGCTCCAGCAAGAAGGAGCCTCTTGACATGGTGCGGGCTGCCATAGCAACTGGACAGGTCATCGATGTCGACCAGGATGCGAAGGATTGCACGAGGGCAGTACGATCAGAACAGAAAAAGCAAAGTGGGTTGCACGGACGTTGTTCTTTTGGCGGTTTGTTATTGACATTTATGGGTTCAGGGGCACGAGATCGAGTTTCTCGCTTGAAATGAAGCACGCTGAAAATTGACGGGAGCAGGTCAGCCGTGTAGACACAAAGACCACTGACGATCCTACCTACTCTCCGATACTACTGCCCTGCTTTTTCACCGAAGCATTGACTCTGGAACTGATCTTCCTGATGGGGGGGCTCTGTTGGGGACCCTTTTCGGGTCTTCGTCGAGTCTTGGTAGTTCTCATCCACAGGTTCGTGAGTTGACACTGTCCTTGCATAATGTAGGGGCCTAAATAATTACCAATACTATTTTGGGGGTTCCTGAGGATAGCTACAGCATAAGGGGCCCCAAAACCGTATTCTAATTAATAAGGCCCCCATATTGCTGGCGCGTCTCCAGTTGGATCCTTTGCATCCTTGATCAGTTTTTTGGGGATGCTGGCGTATCAGGCCCAAGAGAAACCGCAGAAACAAACAATAGCTACTATAGCCGTGTGCTTCTATCTCGTCACAGGGCCTGAAGCAGATAGGTCTTTCTTGTTGGCGACGCTCGATAGGGGGTACAACTGAACAGTACATCAGGTTAGCTACAAACCCCAAGCCCCAAAATCCTAACCTGAATTCTACATAAACCCAAAGCCTAAATCCTACCGCCTACACCCCCAAAACCCCCTAACCACCCTAACCCCCCTAAACCCCGCTAGACCCTAAACCCTAAGCCCTAAACCCTAAACCCTAAACCCTAAACCCTAAACCCTAAGCCCTAAACCCTAAACCCTAAACCCTAATCCCAAACCCCTATAAACCCCCAAACCCCAAACTAAACTCCCGAGATCCTTTGAGAAGGTTGGTCTCCAGCTGCCTGCGCAGCCCGCGCGTGTCACTCTGGCACGGTTCGTTTCGAAGCACCCAGAAAGGGATTTGGGGTTTAGGGGTTTAGGGGTTTAGGGGTTTAAGGGTCTAGGGGTTCGGGTTTAGGGTTTAGGGTTTAGGGAGCCTCAGATTGTCTAGTTTATAAGGAAGATATACCTTAACTGCATCATTAAGTCATTAAGAGCCCAGTATCCTTGACTCAGTTTTAGAAGAAGTACACCTTAAGGGGTGTAGCGTGGGCCGACCCACAGTTCGCATGGGAGGTTGCAGAGAGCTCTCTGCCTTGAGATGTATTCCCGGCTTAGTCTTGGTTTTTCCGCGGGGGTCGTGCTCCAGGGGCTTAGGGTGTAGGATTAGCAAATGATGCCGTAAGGGGCCTCAATATAAATTATATAATATACCTATATTCATGGTTCAGGCTACTACATTAGAGGTATGTAGAGCTGCCCATGTGATTCGGCGTGTGAAGTTGGTGTTTCGTTGTGGTTCGGTGAGCCGCGCCAGAACCTTCGGGGTCGAACGGTTGAAGCTTCATGGGTAGTTTTCTAAATTAGGATCCCTTTTGGGGTCCTTTTTATAAGGGTGCCGTACTGTATTGGGGACCTTATTTTAGAGAACTACCTTTGTGCTTCAGAGTTGCGGCTCCAGGCTTTCTTTAATGTTTCGGGAAGCTGGGGTCCTTCACCACAGCACCTGCTCCTCAAGAGATTGCATCTCGTGCTTCAGCTTCGCTTCTGCCAGTGCACGGCCCCTACGCCAGTAGAAGCAGTATCCCCTATAATCCTGTTGAGTCCTTTTATTCTACTGATTAAGACCCCTGCAATCCTAAGCTGGCCTGTCTATAACGAGAGACAGAAGGGCTCTAGACATGGGGGCCTAAATAGAGTCAGTAAGCCCTAGAATTCCCCAGTATACGGTAATCCTGAGGGTTCCCTAATGTACGTAGAGTATGAGGCTCCCCCCCTCACCCCAACAAGCCCACTTCTAAGAGGGTTTAGGGTTTAGGGTTTAGGGTATCTCAGCAGAATGCCGCAGTGCCAACAGTATACATATGTGCAGGGCAGACGCTTGAACTTCGAACGCCTGGAAGATCCTGTCCCCTTTCCTCCCTCAACCGTTTCAGGACGACGAACACACAACTCGTCTACGCGCTTCAGAAGGACTATCCGGCACAGCCAGGAGCTAAGCTGCTTCAGGGTTGTTGAAGTATGTAGCATTTAGGGTTTTTAGGCTTGGAAGCTCAGGCTTCGGAATATGAGTTTAATGTTTTTGTTTGTTTCATGTCGGTGTGCTAGGACCTCAACTTGGATGGTGCTGTAGGGAAGTTGTGACTACCACGACGCATGAACCCGCTAAGAGACAAGAAGCGCTGACAACCTTAGGACGCGAATGTGGGCATCATCATCGCTGAAGCCCCATGTAGCGGTCGTGTCTCGAATGTATTCTTGCAAGTTTAAGAGACTAGGGGAGTGCGACAACTACACCGTCAGCAGCCAGGGCTCCTAACACTACCACGATCGTGTCGGCGACCACCACCACGACCACGACATGATGACGACGACAACTACGACTACTAGTGCTGCTACTACTACCACTACGGCCACTGCTACTACTTCTAATACCACTACTGATACTACTGCTACGACGACGACTACTACTACCACCACCACCACGACGACGACTACTACTGCCACCACCACTACTACTACTACTACTACTACTACTACCGCCACTACCACCACTACCACTACCACTACTAATCATACTCCTACTCCTTCTCCTGCTGCTACTACTACTACTACTACTACTACTACTGCTACTGCTACTACCACTACCACTACCATTACCACTACCACTACCACTACCACTACCACTACCACTACCAGTGCTACTACTGATACTACTACTACTACTACTACTACTACTACGACTACTACTGCTGCTACTACTACTACCACTAC
>CAJNDV010006980.1:77563-88559 GCA_905221635.1 Symbiodinium sp. CCMP2456 | reverse complement strand
AAACCCTAAACCCTAAACCCGACCGGCCTAACCTTCAAAAGTCACTCGGCATCCCCATGAACACCACGCACGTCTGCTTCTCAAAACTCCTCCCTCACGAACCCCAAACCCCCGAAGCCTCAAGGTGGTCCCTGTCGAGTTTGGAAGCAGTTCGATTCTGGTAGTTCTCCATATTAGGATCCCTTTTTCGGTCCCCAATATAGTACGGAACCCTTACAACAAAAACACCCTACAAGGGACCCTGAGTTCCATCTAGTGGCAGCAGATAAAGCCTTGGTCGTTATCTATTTCAATTTATCCGGCGCAGTATCCAACCTGAGACCGTTAGGAACCTAAACCCTAAACCCTAAAACCCTATACCCTACACCCTAAAACCCGAAAACCCTAAAACCCTAAACCCTAAAACCCCAAACCCCAAAACCCCAAAACCCAAAACCCTAAACCCTGAAACCCTAAACCCTAAAACCCTAAACCCAAACCACCGAGCACAGACGTAGACTGCAGGTCCTCCTCAGGAGCTTTGCCCCTGCCAAGCCTGGAAGCATTTAGGGGTATAGGGGCCTTAATAATTGGAAGAGGGTTTAGGGTTTGGGAGTATATCATACTATACTTATATTTAAACCCTAAACCCTAAACCCTACACCCTAAACCCTAAACCCCAAAACCGTATTCTAATTATTTTAAGGGTTTAGGGTGAAGGGTGACTGCAGCATCCTTAGGGGTCTGAGTACCCTAGCCCAAAACAACTCGCAACCCCAAGCCCTGGACCATCAATTGGTTTAGGGTTTAGGGTTTAGGGTTTAGGGTTTAGGCAGTACAGCTCAAACCCTAAACTCTAAACCCTAAATCCCTAAATCCTAAGCCCAGAATCCTGAACCTAAGGCTCTGCCCCACCCTACCTATAGTCTCCATTGTAGTTCCCCTTTATTGGTTAAACAGATTCTTATATGTAGGTATATGTAGGTTCTTAAAAGGTCAAACACAAAAGGAACTGCAATGGAAGCTACAGGCTACAGGTAGATACTCCATGTTTCTCCAAACAAAATCAGCAGCACAAGACTTTACAGAAGCCTGAAAGGCCGCAGATTCCATCAGCTGTGGTTTAGGGTTTAGGGTTTAGGGTCTAGGGTTTAGGGGTTTAGGGTTTAAGCTGTGATTTATCGACTCCCGGAAAACAGTGCTCTATAGCTGCCGGGAAGGACAAGTAGGACCGGTCTGTCAGTACGCGAGTCTAAACCAACAATTGCTACCCACCTAGGCTTAGAGCTCTGGAGAAACTCCATATGGGTAGTTCTTTAAATTAGGGTCCCGTTTTAGGTCCCCAACATAGTACGGCACCCTTATAAAAAGGACCCCAAAAGGGACCCTAATTTAGAAAACTACCCATATGGAAAACTCTACAGACAATCTAAAAAACCGACGCCAAACCGACTAACTTCAATGCAAAAACGATGGAACCAGATCCATTCTGCCCTGAACCATAACCCCTAAATCCTACGCCCTAAAGACCCAGCACTTTCCCCAAACACGCTACGGAGAACATAGGCCTTATAATGCATATATCATATAGGAGCCTCAGTAATTTGTATTGTTCTGGGGCCTATTGTAGTATAGCCGCATCGGGGGTTTGTTTCAGGATTTGAGGCAAAACCCTACAACGAAGCTTCCCGACGAACCCCTTAAACATACTCTAGACACAAGGGTACCTGCTTCCTGTTGTTTTGCTAGGACCCCAAAAAGAAACAGACATAATACAGAAGCCTGAATAATTCCTACTCCGTATAGGGTTCCTGGTTATGAGTATGCTATATTAGAAGATAACCCGAACTCTATTCCATAGTTCAGGGTTCCCATACTGCTACTTCGATCTACTGTGAGACCGACCACGCCCCGCACCTCGTCTTGGCATCCATCGTACCGACGGTCTCCTCCAGCTCCCGGCGTTTCCGCCGTAGAGACTCTCGGTACCTTAGGCCCCCAGCTGCCTTGCTTCCTTGAAAAGGCAAGTTGCATCCGACACCCTGAACGGCTTAAGGTTTAGGGTTTAGGGTGAAACCCCACCTGCCTGTGCGGATACTTGGGGTTCCGGGTTGTTGCACCCAAAGTAACGGTTAGGATCTCAGACTGCTAGTGATTGAGGGGTAGGTATAGATCTTCAGTTTCGCGATAAGAGAAGTTTGCCGGATGCAAGGCTTTCGTACACGCCCGGAAATTCCCTCACCCAGCCAGCCCGAAACGCCACCTGTAGCCCCCCCAAACCCTAAACCCTAAACCCTAAACCCTAGCACCACCAGAAGCATCCAACTGTAAGGCGACGGTTTAGTCTAAGCTAGAATCCATGGGCCCCTAGTATGGGCCCTTAGCCCTGGGATCCTTATACACCTATTGTATACCCTATATGTACCCTTAGGAATCCCCAGAAAACCTTAGATTTAGGGTTTAGTGTTTAGGATGGCATTCTGCCTACCCATAGGCCCCATAGTAGTTCCTTTTGGGGATTACCTTACAGGATTCTACATATGAACCCCACAAAGGAACTACTTTCTGTAGTTGAGCTGCGCCCGCCGCTCTCGCCGCGTCTCCTCCTCTTCGTTCATCTCCTTCCTGAGGTTTCGGGGTTTAGGGCTTTACGAACTTAGCGGGGGTTTAGGGTTTAGGGTTTAGGATTTATAGGGTTTAGGTTTTAGGGGACTTAGCGCTTACATAAGGCTTTCAGGGTTGGCAGCCCTGACAAGAACACTGCAAATTGGGCGACTCCACTCTGAACCTCGTTTAGGGTTTACGCTAGCAGTCATGGGACAATCCAGATGCGAATCGCTTGTGGATGACCCTAAACCCTAAACCCTAAACCCTAAACCCTAAATAATAAAGAACGACAGGACGGCTCAGAGTCACTAAAGAGATCTCCAGAGCACATCAAAATCCAGGATTTAGGGTTTAGGGTTTATAGCATAACATACGGCTCCGCTGTCCAATTCAGAGCTTTGACTACCACCTGGGATACCTAAGCCTTAAACATGAAGTCTGGTGCAGAGTTTTCGTGCGGAGAGTCATCTCCCACAGGTCCTTACCGAAATCTACCACCACAAAGGACCACGGCCCCAAGATCATACACAAGAGTGACATGGAGACTATGACGCGTCGATGGCCACCCTCCGAACATGATATATACCTAGACCCTAAACCCTATAAGCTTGTACCCGGTACTGTCAACTTGTCAACGTAGATCCAAAACCAAATTAGAGCCCTGCGCCTTCCTCATCGAACCTCTCTTGTTATACCCATAGGCCCCATAGTAGTTCCTTTTTGGGGTTACCCTATAGGATTCTATACAAAAAGAACTACTTTGGGGCCTATGGGTAGAGGCTTTCAGAAACCCCAATCAAAAAATCTACAACAAACTCTATAAACAAGTACAATAAGTAAACCCTAAACCCTCTTTTTGTCTCTAGCCGAGGGGTATGGCAATCGCGCCTTCCACACGAGTCCGCAACTCTCCCGGGCCATGTCCAAGTTTGGTCTTCGTTTGGGGTTGGGGGATTTATGGCTTCAGAGTTCGAGGGTTTTGGGGCTTTAGAGACTCAAGGCTGAGGGTTGTAGAAAGTAAGGCTTGGGGGTTGGAAGGGTTTAGGGCAGAAGGGTTGAAACTCTTAGTAGGCGTCATTTAAGCCTTGCAGTGTCGGGGCATATAGGGCCTATGGGGTGTGCACGGTTCAGGTTATGGGGACAGCAACCATTGATCAACTATGACCAACTCAGAATAGACCCTGGGCAAGCAGACCCTGGGCAAGGCAAGCGGCTGAAAAACCCAACTATGGGTGAAGACTTGTCCATTAACGCAGGCTGTCGTTGCCAGCGGTAGCATAGCGTCTTGCTGCTGGCTCCTTCACATCTTCTGTACAGCCCAGGCATGAACCAGGTGCAGGAACCTGATTAAGAACCTCTGAGTTCCATAACCCAAAGATACCAGCATCCAATACAAGATAACAGGACGAAGACGCTCCGAACTAAGAGCTCCAAACACAAGAAGTCAACATCTAAAGCCAAAATACTACATTTAGTATATACATACATATATACATATATATATATATATATGTATATATATATATATATATATATATTATATAACATCTGTATTATATATATATATATCCTATTCATTCATTTATTTTCTATTTCTATTTCAATTTCTCTTTATATTTGTATTTATTTATTATATTACTTGCGCTAAACCCTAAACCCTGAACCCTAAACCGCTAAACCCTAAACCTCGTACTGGGTCACGGGTACTCTCACCCCCAAGGCTCCAAATAGCCCAGAAGCCTGAAACCACATGGCCTTTGGGCCCAAACGCTTTAAACAAATATGAGTCCTTAGATTAGGGCCATAGGGTAACGCTTATACGAACTTTATGGGAGACTGGCCCAGGAAAAGATAAGCAGCTGGGCTCCAAGGGGTACAGCTATGTGGTCGCTGAAGCACTGAAAAGCAATGTGGAGGTCTGAATGTAACATTATTCCCGTATAGACTCATAACTCTCCTACAAAATCCCTGAAAAGCTAGCCGTTGCATGGTCGACGCCGCACGAAATTCTGAGCTCTTAACACCAGGCTCCTCGGATGAGAATGGAAAACCACGCGACTCCAAGTTACCTATCATGGCATGGAAGGTCTATAGCCAGGGTTTCGGTTTAGGGTTTAGGGTTTAGGGTTTCGGGTTGAGGGTTTAGGGGCGCAAGGCAATTTGGAGTCTCGGGGAAATGGGAAGGCTGGCCATGTACCCCGGACCAGCCTTCCCAGCCGGAGGCAAACAGCGGCGGTTAAGTTTTCGGATTTAGTCCTTAAGGCTTATAAATGCTTACGGTTTAGGGTTTAGGGTTTAGGGTTTATATAGGGTTTAGGGTTTTATAAGGTGTAGAGTCCCTGAAGAGTGGGATAGCCTAATGTATGAACCACCCCATTTCCTCAAACGCCTGCTGGCTTCCACTCTGATGTTTCGTCCGAGGCGAGTGGATTTAGCAGTCGGCAGTGCATTAGCACGTCATGAACTCCGCCTTAATCCAACATTCTGGCATGGATGGTTCCCTCGGTTACCAAGCTTCATTGTCAGGATAATAAGGAAGCAACACCAACCAACAACAAGACTTGAAACCGAGGATGTAGGCAGCATTTAAGTTGCTGACGGATCTTGGAATGATAGCACCGGCGAGTTTCTGTCTAACTACAGTGTTTTCAAAACCCGTAGTGCGCGGCCATACTGCATGGAAAAACGCCTCACGACATGAAAAACATGGAGAATAATGTGCGTCAATGGTCAGTTCTGCCGATCCCTCATGGGCGACACTTGCGTGATCACATCATAGGAGAGACATGTATGAGCTGTTCAAAGGACGTAGATCTGATCGGACGACCAGCGAAAAATTTACATGATCGCACCATACTGAGACGTACAGATGGGGGTTTCCCAAAATAGGGGACCCTAATATAGTACCCTAAATAATAGGATCCCTATTATAAGGACCCCAAAATAAGGTACCCTAATTTTCGGAAACTCCCAGATCAGCTGGTGGAAGAACATGTCCGACACTACTGGTCCATTGCCATCCGGGCTCTGCCGCAGCGCACCCTTTTCTCAAAGTCGTCTGGGGCGGAGCTGATACCTGTAAGCCCCTGTCGACCACCCAAAAACAGCTCTCGATGCTTGTATAAGAACCCCTGAATTTCTAGCACAACAAAAACCAAAAAAATGCTCCGAAGGAAGACCCAGAGACTAACACAAAACCTCAAAAAGGCTCCGAAGGAAGACCCAGATGCGGTTCAAAGACTCTTGGAACGCAGCCACATAGGCGGCGTGTGATTTGAATCCCGGAAGCTTCTGCTTGTGCCGGCTGCTGCCGTCCATGGATCTGAAGCCTCGGTTCTCCAAACCAAGGCTTCAGGGTCTAGGGTTTAAGGCTTAGGGTTTAGGGTTTAGGGTTTAAGGCTTAGGATTTGGGGTGTAAGGTTTGGGGTTTAGGGTTTGGGGTTTAGGGTTTAAGGCTTAGGGTTCGGGGTGTAAGGTTTGGGGTTTAGGGTTTAAGGTTTGGGGTTTCGGGTTTAAGGCTCAGGGTTTAGGGTGTAAGGTTTGGGGTTTAGGGTTTAAGGGTTAGGATTTGGGGTGTAAGGTTTGGGGCTTAGGGTTTAAGGCTTAGGGTTTGGGGTGTAAGGTTTGGGGTTTAGGGTTTAAGGCTTAGGATTTGGAGTATAAGGTTTGGGTTTAGGGTTTGGGGTTTAGGGTTTAGGGTTTGGGGTTTAGGGTTTTGCCGTGGCATATAGTGCTTAGGCGCTGATGTCTTGCGACAAGGTTGCGTCGAGTGCATCGTGCTATCCCGACGAGCTACGAAAGTTGCAACCCTTGTGAAGAAGGCAGGTGCTCCAACTCGTGAAGGCCAGGAGGGTGCAACCCTTCTCGAAAAGATCCGCTGGCAAAAACCCTCAAGTTTAGCTTAGGCTCTCGCCTTAAATAGCACTCCGTAGGGTTTAGGGTTTAGGGTCTAGGGTTTGGGAGGTGCCCGAGAGGCCGGCTGGCTGTTCAAGGTTTGGGGTTCAGGGTTTGAGGTTTGGGGTTCAGGGTTCAAGGTTTGCCCCTAAACCCTAAACCCTAAACCCTAAACCCTAAACCCTAAACCGTGGCTTTGGGGTTGTTCAAGGTTGAGGGTTCAGGATTTAAGGCTTGCAGCCCAGGGTTGGCGGTTCAGGGTTCAAGGTTTGGGGTTCAGGGTTTAGGGGTTGGGGTTCAGGGTTTAGGGTTTAGGGTTTAGGGTTTAGGGTTTAGGGTTTAGGGTTTAGGGTTCAAGGTTTGGGGTTGTTTAAGGTTTGAGGTGCATGGTTTAAGGCGGCCGGTTTGGGCTCAGGGTTCATGGTTTAAGAGGGTTTAGGGGTTTAGGGGTTTAGGGTTTAGGGTTTAGGGTTTAGTAAGGTTCAAGGGTTCAGGGCTTAGTTCAGGGTTTCGGGTTCAAGAGTCTTGGCTTTAGCATTCACTTTTTGGGGGGGGTTTATCATGTACCCCTGTTCTACAGTAGAATCTTTCCCGGAGGCCCCGGTATCAAGAGCCCCCAAAAAGTTTAATGGGGAGCCAAGAGGCTTAGTTGTGGTTCTTCGAAGTCCACGGCCGCGAAGTTAGTTTGGGAAACCAGGTAGGAAGCCCGCCACAGAGAATGGCTGTCCTCGTCTGCCCTGCCTGCCAGGGCTTACTGGGAAGAATGCTCGAACTCTTCAACCTACACCCGGCATCCTCGAACCCTAAACTACGATCCCAAATCTCTGAACCCTGAATTCTTCTATCAAAACCCTGAACCCCATGAAATCCCTAGCCCTTAAATGAACCCTGAATTCTTCTATCAAAACCCTAAACCCCATAAAAGCCCTTAAAGCCCTAAAGCCCGAAAGCCCCTTCGACTTTTGAAGTCCGCCTGCTGCTGCCTGCTGCGGCGACTTGGCGCCATGGCTGCTTGCACAACCCATCCTTCCCGAAGCCCTAAACCCTAAACTGCCCTAAACCCTGACGGATAAGGGTTTAGGGTTTAGGGCTTAGGGTTTAAGGGTTTTTTTTTAAAGTACAGTAGCTCAAAAGGAAAAAGGAAAGGATCTCGAGCCGATCGAGTCCGGGAGGGCTCGGGAGGCGGGTCAGGGTCCAGGCTTTAGGGGGAGGTGAGGGATTTCAGAGGTTTTCATTTTTGTGGTTGAGGGTTTAGGGTTCATGGGCTTAGGGATTTTAGGAATTTCATGTTTGTGGTTGAGGGTTTCGGGTTTTATAGGGTTTAAGAGGACTTTTTCGAGATTTCATTGTTGTGGTTGAGGGTTTAGGGTTTATAGGGTTTAGGGGGTTTTAGAGATTTCGCTTTTGTGGTTGAGTGTTTAGCGTTCAGGCGTTTATGGGGTTTAAGCGATTGATAACTGAATCATATAGGGCGTAACATGTAGAGCACTGTTTTTGCGTATCCCAGAATACCTCAAAGGTGCGTTTTGGGCCATGTTCTCCTCTCTAAACCCTCAATCCCAAAGCCTATAAACGCTAAGCTTTGGCCCCTAAACCTCCGAAGATGTTGTCAGATCCCGAATCTGAGGGCTGGGCAAGATGGCGCCCACCTTCTTGCGAGGGTTTCGGGTTTAGGGTTTAGTTTAGGGGCCTTAATAATTAGAATAGGGTTTGGGGGGTATACAATACTATATTTATAAAAAGGAACCCCCGAAATGGTATTGATAATTATTTAGGCCCCTTTATTTCCCCGGAACGTGATGTTGGACTGACCCTTAAGCTGGGTATGCTTCGTGACTTAAAGGGTTCCTGCGCATCTACTGCAAGGTCAAAACGGTCCTAGGGCCGAGCTTTCTCTTGGCATTACGGAACCCCGCCCTTACCGGCAAAAAAAACCGATAGTAGACTAAGGCAAGGGATCTTTGCCGTGAAGCCAGGTCGAACTCAACCCTGAAAGACCCTTTCCCGAAGCCGTATTCTAAGGTTTTACTGTAAGTGCGTGCCCAACCTTCCTCAACTGTCGGCCGCCCACTCAGACACGCGATGAACTGGAAGGCTACAATCAGCTTATAAGGGCATTCTGGGTTTTGGACGTCGGGCTGTGGCTTTAGCTTGCTTCCTCGACCGCCCCTATTTAGGGTTTAGGGCTTCCGGTCCGAAGGGAACGCAGAAGCCTTGGTAAAGTTGGATTGCGGGTTAGGGCCGAAGGTTATTGAGGACCGCACAGTTGCTAGGACTGACTGTGACTGCAGCGTAGGTAAAGCCATTCCGGTACGAACTAATTAGGGTTTAGGGTTTAGGGTTTAGGGGTTTAGGGTTCTTCGACAACAGACTTCAATTGGAACTATTAAAAGTTCCCGTGCACAGCATTGGCGAAGCCACCCAGAACAACTGAAAGCATGCACACGTACATTGTAGTAATTTCAGGCAAGCAGAGAGCGGGTGACGGCGTAGGTTTGGAACCTAAACCCTAAACCCTAACCCCTAAACCCTAAACCCCTATAGACTATAGACCCCAAACCCTATCGTGCTGGGTGTCCGGCTACGCCAAATCCTGACTATAGTCCCTGTTGTTATTTACACTCCCTGTTTAAGGTAGGCCGGTAACCCTAAACCCTCAAACCCTAAACCCTAAAAGCCTAAAACCCTAAAGCCCTAAACCCTAAACCCTAAAACCCTAAACCCTGAAAGCCTAAAACCCTAGTGCCCCAAACCCTAAACCCTAAAGCCCTAAACCCTGAACCCTAAAAGCCTAAAACCCTAGTGCCCCAAACCCTAAAACCCGAAACCGGTGGCGTACGCCTCGCCCACAGACCTGTCCAGCTTCTTCTGAGCCTGAAGCTGCGCCTGGCAGGATCAGGAATGAGGGGTTTAGGGTTTAGGGTTTAGGGCTTAGGGGTTATGGTTTAGGGTTTAGGGTTTAGGGTTTAGGGTTTATAAGTAGGGGCCCTGTACCCCTGTACCATGAATCCCTATATGGTGTATGAACCTGAAAACCTTTTGGGGTTCATTTCGTCCTTAAGGTTTCATAGGGCTTTTCATGATATCTGTTTTATCTTTTATTTCACAGGGATTTTAGAGGGTTGAGTCTTAGGGTTTACGGTTTGAAGCGTTTAGGGCTTGGAAAGGTATCTGGGCTACAAGTAGGATTTCATCTTCTTTTTGGATTTGAGCTCCTGTTTCCGAGGCTTGTAGGGGCCCAGTGTTAAGGCTCAAGTCCTGAAGGTTGAAGGTTTAGGGTTCAGGTTCTAGGGTTTCGGGTTTAAGCTGTGGGCTTTTTGGGGCTCTCCCAGATTTGCGGGTTTGGGGTTACGGCGAAGGGCTTTCGTCGCTGTCGCTTTTTGGGGGGAGGCAGGCTTCCAAGCACGAGGCAGAAACAACTCGGACGGTACGGCTTAGGATTTTTTGGTGTTTAAGGTTTACCCAAAGGCCCCATACAGTAGTTCCTTTTTGTGGCTTATATGAAGGATCCTATTAGGTACTCCCAAAAAGGAACTCCTATGGGGCCTATGGGTAGGGCTTGGGGTTTAAGGGTTTAGGGTTAGGGTTTAGGGTTTAGGGTTTAGGGTTTAGGGTTTAGGGTTTAGGGTTAAGGTTTGGGGCTTAGGAATAGTTCACTGTACGGTCGTATGCAAAAGTCCAAGCTTTCACAGTGCTTGACGAGGATGCGGAAGCAGGCCCAGGATGAGAAGACGGTAATGATAATATAACAGTAACCACAATAATACTAACAATAATATTACATAACAATAACAATAATAATAATACAAAAAATAAGAATATTCTTATTTGCAATGCCGTTACTTACGCCGTGGGCAAGCACGCTTGCAACCGCTGGTAAGAGTTCTTCTAGTTTCGGCAGTATTTCTAGCATTCCACGGCACAGATAGTGTCCTAAGCCTCACCTTCGTCAGCTGCAGCACCAGTGCTATCAACCTCATGGTCGTCATCGTCATCATCACCATCATCAGCATACACCACGACTATCGTTGTGATTCGTGATTGTTATGACTCGCACACCGTGCCAAGTCTGCAAAAACATGCAAAAGCCAAACCGACCAAAAAGCCGAATCCGTAGGAAGCTCGATTCAGGACCCTCAACCCTAAACCCTCAACCCTAAACCCTAAACCGTTGGGGAATTGAGCCCGGCTTTCCATTTTCCCAAGCCTGATTCCTAAACGGAGGGCCCCCAGCCTGAATCTGCAGCCTAGGGCCCCATAGTAGCTACTTTTGGGGTTTAGGGTTTAGGGTTTGGGGTTCCCATAGTAGTTCCTTTTTGGGGTTTAGGGTTTAGGGTTTAGGGTTCCCATAGTAGTTCCTTTTTGGGGTTTAGGGTTTAGGGTTTAGGGTTCCCATAGTCGTTCCTTTTTGGGGTTTAGGGTTTAGGGTTTAGGGTTCCCATAGTAGTTCCTTTTTGGGGTTTAGGGTTTAGGGTTTAGGGTTCCCATAGTATGAATTATGATTTAGGGGGACCCC
>CAJNDV010006980.1:44448-56948 GCA_905221635.1 Symbiodinium sp. CCMP2456 | reverse complement strand
TGTCTATGTTCGTAACTTAACCTGGTTGTCTTTTCAAAACCAAACGGTGCTAAGTACCTGCATAGAAAGTAGGGCTTCTACAGCGGGAATTAGCATTATGGTTGGGAAGTATCCCCCAAAAAAGGTACGTACTTGGGACCATTTGGGCAAGGGATCTGTGGGAAAAAAGGGTTTAGGGAGTTAGGTTTAGGGTTTAGGGTTTAGGAATTAAGGTTTAGGGTTTAGTGCCCCTTGAAGGGATCTCAACTATACGGGCAAGTCAAGGGCCGGGAACGGACAGGTTCAGGTTGGGACATACTCTGCTAAAAAAACAGATTCAGGACTAAAGGCTGCATCATGACGAGTTGGTTCGACCCCGCACTACGAGTAGGGCTGAGTAGGGGTTGCGGAAAACCGGTCAGGCTGCCGCGGGCTTTGGGGCTTAGGGTTTTCAGGATTACCCTAAACCCTAAACCCTAAACCCTGAACCCTAAACCCTCAACACTAAACCCTAAACCCCTAAACCCCTGAACCCTAAACCCTAAACCCTAAAGCCTAAACCCTAAACCTCCATTCAGGATTTGGGGTTTAGGGGTTTCGGATCTTAGCTTCTTGGGCTCTTTGGACCGTCTACCGCTGCAGGTCTAGGGTTTCGGGGTTTAGGGTTGAGGGTGTAAGGTTTCGGGGTTTACGGTTTAAGGTTTCGGGGTTTAGGGTTTAGGGGTTTAGGGTTTCGGGGTTTAGGGTTTAAGGTTTCGGGTTTTAGGGGTTTAGGGTTTAAGGTTTCGGGGTTTAGGGTTTAGGATTTAGGGGTTTAGGGGTTTAGGGTTTAGGGGGTAGCCCATGTCCTTAAGCCATCGATGGCAGCAACAGTCAGCGAACACTGGTGGTCCTAAGCCGTCACCTCTAAAGGACAACACAACACATGTGCATGAGAGGGCTCTTTACATTAGGGCTACATATCAGTGGGTAGTATCCCAAACTTGTCTACTGTCGGGAACGCCGAAAACACGCACGAGGACAGTGGATGATGAGACGCTCGAATACCAGGGCTCGATTCCTGAACACCCCCAACCCTAAACCCCTGACTGCTAAACCCTGAAATCCAACAACAACCCACAAACAAATCTAACATATGCGCCTGAATAATTAGAACAGGGTTCGGGGCTCCTGTATAATAGAATTTGACGCAGTACAGCATTATGACGCAGTACAACAAGGAACCCTAAGGAAAAAATGTTGTAGTTGTCTAGGCTCCTATACTATCATTTCGAGTCTCACGTGTCCAATCTCAACAAAGTTCATGGTTCAATCTTCTTACTCAACCCTGAAGCCTGAAACCTACACCGAAAATCCAAACCCTACCCTAAACTATGGGCCCTGCACCCTAAACCCTCAACCTTAACTGCCCTAACTCCTAAGCCCTAAACCCCTACCTCCCCGAACCCTGCACCCTAAACACTAAACCCTAAACCTTATAGACCCTAATCAAACCCTGAACCCTAAACCTTAAACCCTAAACACCAAACCCTAAACCGTACAAACCCCAAACCATATAATCCCTAAACCCTAAACCCCAAACCCTAAACCCTAAACCCTAAGCCCTAAACCCTAAACCCCAAACCCTGCTTGAAAAGTATGGGCCCTGCACCTCCTCAAAGCCTGACAGACCCAGGTCGGGCCCTTTCTCCTGGGATCGAAGGATTCCTAGAGCTCCTTTAAGGCTTAGCTGCCCAGTACCTTGGCCCAAAAAAGTTAGGGTTAGGGTTTAGGGTTTATAGAGCCCAGTACCCTGGCCAAAAATGTTTAAACTTTTCTTTTAGTAGGGGTTGAATATACCCAAAACATTTTAAAGTTTACCTATTGGGCTCCTAAGAGGGCATTCCTTTCGGCTCAGGGCTGAATATTGGAACAAGGTTTTGGGGTATATATACTACAACTATGAACAGGGTTTTGGGGTATATACTATAGCTATAACTATGAATCCCCCGAAATCACATAGGTTTTTTTAGGGCCCCTTCTTGCGCTTCTACCACCAAAGCCCACACCAAAACGCATTCTGGTTCTCCGCCTGGAGCATCTCTAAGGCCGCCATAGACCAAGTCAACATCATAAGGGTTTAGGGTTTAGGGCTAGGGTTTAGGGTTTAGGGTTTAGGGTTTAGGGTTTAGGGCTGAATGTGGGTAGTTCTCTACATTCGGGTCCCCTTTTAGTTCCCCAATATAGTACGGCACCCTTATAAAAAAGGACCCTAAAAGAGGCCCTAATTTGAAAACTACCCATGGAAGCTTGCACATACCCTGAAAAATGAATTCCAAGGCAATCTCGTGCGATCGAAGATGCGCAAAACGCCCCTGACCGCGGCAACATAATATGGACGGATGTATGTGTGTGTGTGTGTACATATGCATGTGTATATACAGAGATCCAAAAATATAAATACAAAAATGAATATCTGAATATCTCAGATGATTACGGGCCATAAAGCATAAAATTGGCAATTATTCCGGCTGCCAAATTAACGACGTGGATCTTGCCACCCCAAAAGGAAGAGGCTAGTGGGAAAATCCTCATCTCACTGCATCCCAGGGCTCTCCTTGGGTCTAGGGATTACGGTTTAGGGCTTAGGGCTTTTGGGTTTAGGGTTTAGGGTTACGGGGTTTAGGATTTAGGGTTTAAGTGCGATGACTCTCCGCAGAGATTATCGTGCAAACACAAAGCCAAACACCCCAAGGAGCCTAAGTACCTACCTGCCAAACTTTGGGCTGAAGTATCCTCCCCCATATGGGTGGTTGTCAAAATTATGGTCCCTGTTTGGGTCCTTAGCATAATACGGCACCTATTATTTAGGGGAACCCAAAAGGGACCATAATTTTGACAACTACCCATAAAGGTATTTAGGACTCCTTGGGGATACCCCTAAATCAAGCCACCGCACAGAGGATTCAGAACTCTTCCCCCGAACCCTCGACCTGAACCATGACCCATACACGCCGAAATCGAACTAACGTAGGGGCCCTAATAATTAGAATAGGGTTGTGGGGCATATTATACTATAAATATGATAAGGAGCCGCCAAGATAGTATAGGTAATTATTAAGGCCTCTATAGTACAGTGGGTCGGAATCGATCATCCAAGACGTTTGCTGGAGCTGAGACCCTGAACGTTTCAACCCAAAGCCAGATCCCCTAAACTGATTGCCGCCAGTGCTCTCTGAAGATCTTGGCACGTGCGACCTCCTTGCGTGACCTGAGTTTCAACACCCAAAAGGGTCCCAAGTACCTCTATGAAAAGGACCCAAAGCAGAAAAGAAAAAATCCTACTATAGAAGACCCACTTTCGACGATACAAGAACTTAGGACCCTTTCGATGCAAAGACAGCCAGGTTAAATCGCCATAGAAGCAGATGCATCTTGTTGTTGCTACGTATGCCAATGACGGTACATGGAGCTAGGGTCCTCGACAGGAACATGGCTACTTGCTGTCCGGTATCCTGGCGAAACTACATGTAATCTAAAGTTGCAGAGAATTCACAAAACCACCATCTTTGCGCTTGTACATTCGAAGAGACGGACACAAGTGCAACAGAATAGGAAAAGTGCCCTCATTCGCCACTTTGGCTGCCTGCAACCTCAACCCCAAGTCCCGAACCCTAAAACCTACACCCTAAACCTAAACCCCGAAATCCTTAACCCGAAAAATCCTATGCCCTGAACCTTAAGTCCCGAACCCTAAACCCTACGCCCTAAACCCCAAACCCCCAAATCCTAAACCCGAGAAACCCTAAACCCTGAACCCTAAGTCCCGAACCCTAAACCCTACACCCTAAACCCTAAACCCCTAAACCCGAAAAACACTAAACCCTGAACCCTAAGTCCCGAACCCTGCACCAGTCTAGACCCTACTTGCAGGATCATGGGACTTAGTAAGTAAGGTTATAAGTCCCTGAATTGGAAGGGTATAAGTATTGTTACCCTAATTATAACCCTACTTACTAAGTCCCATGATCCGTTAAGTACCGTAACCCTAAACCCTAGAACCCGAGGAAGTGCTAGGCATCTGGCGCCTGGGAGAGGCCTTCGCAGGACCTGGGCGCTGTGTGGTTTGGGGTAGCAGGGCCGTGGGTTTAGGTTTAGGGTTTAGGGTTTAGGGTTTAGGGTTTAGGGTTTAGGGTTTAGGATTTAGGGTTTAGGGTTTAGGGTTTAGGGTTTAGAGTTTGAGAACCCTAAAGCCTAAACCCTCACAAACCCTAAACCCCAACTTAGAGTTGGGGCATGTTTGGGCTGAAGGAAGTAGGTTTTTGACAGGGTTGGGGCTTTACCAGGTTTTGGCGGTGGATCCTAGCCGGAAACAACTGGTCAACCAAGGAAGAGTAACTACTGTGGAACAGGCGGTTGGGTTTAGGGTTTAGGGTTTAGTGTTTAGGAGTTTAGGCCTTAGGGTTCAGGGCAACAAGCAAGAATATCACATGCCATAGCCCCTCCATCATAGGCTATAGTACAAACATTATAACTCCGTTTTTAAAACTCAGGGGTCTGCATTAGCTTTGCTGCTTCGGTGCGTTCTGGCCCAGTTTTGCAGGCTTCCAGCCTAGTCATTAGGGTTTAGGGTTGACAACCAAAAGCTTAGGGTTTGGGGAGGCTGCTTATTTGTGGCTGTATGGGTAATTTCGAAGTTAGGGTCCCTTCTTGGGCACCCTTCAAATTGGACCCTGAAAAGGAAGCACCGATTCAGGGAGAGCGACCTGCTATCATAGAACCCGAAAGCATTGGACAAGGGTTTTAGTCAGAGCCTTCTGGTAGGTTTCGCGGCGATGGGAATTGGATTTACCATTTCGTGTCAGATTCGTCGAGAAAAACCCTTCCGGTGGTTCAGGAAGCTATGTCTTACAGTCTTTCAGGGGCTTTTGGGTTTGGGGGTTTGGGCCGCCCCCTAAACCCTATAAACCCTAAACTCTAAACCCTAAAATGAACCATGGATCGATTGCATCACGCCGCCGTCCGACCCTTGTGCCGTGGCAGCGCCGTGTGCCTTTTGCCTCCAGCGGTTGATCCTCGATGCGGCCTTTGGCGCAGGAACAGGCGCCTGAGCCGGTTTAGGGTTTAGGGTTTAGGGTTTTAGGGTTTAGGGTTTAGGGTTTAGGGTTTAGGGTTGACCTTCCGCCACGGGAGGCACCTGCCGCTTGCAGAAGTGCCCGCCGGAGCCTGCCTTGCTTTTCTAGCAGTTGCAGGGGGGGCAGAGCCGCGACTGGCGCTATCAACGGAATGAGCCGCCGCTTCCGGGTGAGTCATGGCCCACAGCGCTCTGGCGCGCAGGTTCGGAGAAATGCATGCTCGACCTACTTGGAACCCGAAGCCCTGAATCCAAAACCCCAAAACCCTAAACCCTAAACCCTGAACCCTAAACCCTAAATTCAAAACCCCAGAAACCCTGCAACTTCTTGGTATCCAGGACCTTGTACGCTGAAGCCACAAGTCACAAATCCCGAGAGGCTAAACAACCGGGAACAAGCCCACGACAACACTAAAGCCCCAAAGCCGAACACCCGATAACGGGTTTAGGGTTTAGGGTTTAGGGGTTTAGGGTTTAGGGTTTAGGGACACACACTAGGCCCTAAACCCTAAAGCAAAAAACGCTAAACTACAGCCGAAGCCCGGCAACCTTAACTTAGCAAAAACAAACTGCTGGAACCCGGGGTCGATGGGTCGACGACCCCTTCGTGTCCACCGTAAACAAGGCATCCAAGTCATCCTGGTCTTTGTTGGACCCCTTCATGGCCTGCCAATGGGAGGGAAGGCTTTTCAGGTTGCTTCTGAATCTTCAGAGGGTGCTGTGAGGTTTTGTTACACCTGACTCGAGGCGTTGGCAGCTACACCGCAAGCCAGTAGGTCCAAGTTAAGCCTGAGCAATCCAATCAACTCGGTCGTGTTGGTTGTCTGGGTGGTGTTCTCCGCTAGCCAAAGACAGGTCAACATAAGGAGCTTGGGGGGGTAGACTGTGCAGCCAATAACCTATTTATAGGGCCAGGGTCGTGTGCCCTGAACCCTGAACCCTAAACCGTCGTGCGCTATGGAACGGGCGGTTGCGTTTTTGGGATTTGGGAGTTGAGAGTTTCTCTTCTCGGGTCTTGGGTTTTAAGGTTTAAGGTACATTGCAGCACAGAGAGACTATAAGGGAACAGTGGGTCTTTCTATTTTGCGCAGGCCTCCGGAAAACTCGGGGTCAGAAGCTGTTGAGGGATGGGCGCTCTGACAAGTCTACAGGTTTACAAGGTTCGAAGGCTGCATTGGTAATTTCAAGCCATCAAGGTTGAGTCTAGCAGCAACTTACTAACTATGGCTACGTAAGTTTAGTAGGAACCGTATGACCTACATACGAGAATGCAACTGGGGCTTCGATGCTAGCATTTCTCTAATGTAGGGGCCTTGATCATCAGAACACGGTTTTGGGGTGAGGGATAACATTGAGGTTTAGGGTTTAGGGTGATGATAGTGTTAACTGTCGCGGTCCACACATTATTTCAGGTGTGAGTCACGATTAGGGGACCCCCTTTTAAGAGAGCCAGAAGTGGGGTTCAGAAGGATCCCCCTTAATTAAGGGGTCTCCCTAGTACTACCTAGGATCAAGGCTCACCAGGATCCTCCTTGAGCTCCTGGGAGACAGAAGCCTTCAGCCCCGCATACGAAGCTGTGGGTTTAGGGTTTAGGCAAACGAAGCTGTGGTCCCTGTCAAAAGCCCTGTAAGCACAAGAACACCAAAGCCATGAGCCCTGAAGTTTATAAACCCTGTAAGCCCTATAGAATCCCAGTAATTAAGCCCTGTACCCAGTAAGCCTTATAAGCCCTACGAGCAAAAGAGTGTCAGTCTTTCTGAGCCCTAAACCCCGGTATGCCTGCTCACTTCAGCTAGGTTCCAACCAAGGCCCAGCTACAAATATAGGGGCCTTAATAATTAGAACACGGCTCCTTTTAAAGGGGTTCATTAAAAAGGGTTATCATAAGGGCTACTATGAGGGTTTAGGGTGTAGTAGCTTTATTAATCAAAATAGGGTTTTGAGGGTATATCATACTAGAGTTATAATCAGGAACCTAAACCCTAAACCCCAAAGAACAATATAGGTGATTATAGAGGCCCCTATAGAAATCCCTACGGTAACTTCCCGAACCGGACAACCTGAAACCTTTAGAGCTGAAAACCATTTAAGGTTCTAGGGCTTAGTGGTTGTAGGGTGTAAGGTTCAGGGTTTAGGGTTTAAGGTTTAGGGCTTAGGGTTTAAGGTTCAGGGTTTAGGGTTAAAGGTTTAGAAACACCTTTCAACCCTCGCCGATGTTTTCATGGCCAATTTGCGGCAGCGTCCTCCGATTGGAGTTGCCATCGGAGTCCTCTCCCGAAGCCAGAGGCCTAAAGCAAGAACCTGCGATTGTTGCTCAAAGGCTTAGAGTTTGGGTGCTTCCCTAAACCCTAAACCCTAAACCCGTAGGGTTTGCGTTGCAGGGCTCGGGGCCGAAATCGTCGACAGGTAATCGTTCTTCCGGTCCTTATATGACCAGCTTGTCCCTCAACCCCTTGAGAGTAAGCGCCCACTTGATTAGTCAGACTAGTCAACTACGAAAACAGAACAGACATGACAATGAGGGTCCAAAAAACGGTAAAGAAAAAAAACAACCAAAACCTAAACCCTAAACCCTGAACTCTGTACCCCCCCTAGAAGAGCCCTGTAAAGGAAGCCTTTGAGGAGCCCCCAAGAGGAACCTTTAAAGGAGGACGGGCGAAGGACAAGGCTGCCGTTTGCGACACAGGGGGCGACCTGTGATTTACTCAAAGCCTTTGGGTTTGGGTGTTGAGCCCTAAACCCTAAACCCTAAACCCTAAACCCTAAACCTTAAACCAGTTGAGGGCTTAGGGGTTTAGGGGATTACGGGTTGAGGGTTCAAGGGCGAATTACGGGATTTTGGGTGTAGGGGTTTAGGGGATTGGGAGCTGAAGGGGTTTAAGGTTTTGGGGTTTAGGGGTTTGAGGGTTTAGGGGTTGGGGGAGGGGAAAGCTTCAAGCTATAAGCAAAGCCTTACAGGGGCCATAATGGTTAGGATGGGGTTTTGAGGACATAAAAGTACAGACGCAGCAAGAAACCCTATATTCCGGCTTCTAAACGACGGGTTTAGGGTTTGCGCAGTACGAGCCTCTGCTTAAGAAAAGCTTGTCCTAACTCCTCAAAATACAATTGGCCCCTTGCTTAACCAACACAACATACTTCGAGACAGAACGACCGCGAATACCGAAACATCTTGCTCAAACTCCGGGATACCCATGATTCAGCTGACCCCTAAACCGTAAACTTAAACCCCATGTCCCACCAACCCCAAGTAAGCATTCAGAGCCTTCTACATTCGGGCAATAGGATAACTTCATGTAGGTGCCCTCATAATTAGAATAGGGTTTTGGGGCTCCCTATTATAATTATAGTTTAATATACCCCCAACACCCCATTCTAATTATTAAGGCCCCTATACCCTAAACCCCTTATATAGTAGCCCTTTTAGAACCTTTTAAAGGAACCCTTTAAAGGAACCCTCAAAACCCCAGTCTAATATTTAAGGCCCCTATACCCTAAACCTGTATAGAAACCCTTTAAAGGAACCCCCAAAACCCCATTAAGGCCCCTATACCCTGAACCCTTATAGTAGCCCTTACAGAACCCTTTAAAGGAACGCACCAAAACCCCATTCTAACTGTTAAGGCCCTATAAATTCGGTTCCAAATCTTGTGGTTGAGCTAGGCCCGAGACTGCAGGGAGAAGCGGACACACAGAATGGAGCGGTGTGCTCAGAGTGCAGAGACGGGGACAACAGCCTACGGGTTAGAGGGATTAGGGATGTAGGGATGTAATATAAGGGCCTTAAAGATTAGCCTAGGGTTTTGGGGTATATTCTACAATAATTATAACAAGGAGCCCCCAGAACCTTATTCCAATTATTAGGGCCCCTACATTAGGGCTTCTGGGTTTGAGCATGTGATGGCTTGATACAACCTCTCAGCCCGAGAACGTCCGGCCAGGATCACGCTGGCACACCACAGCCATCACATTAAAGAGGGTCAGCTCTCTCACGGCTGGAAAGGCTGGTAAGGCGGGGGAGGGTGAACTTCGGGTACATGGGCAGGTCCAAAGCACTCAGCAACAGGGTTGAGTTCAAGAGAGTAGCACAGTCTACGATGGTATGTGGGTAGTTCTCCAAATTCGGATCCCCTTTTGGCTCCCCAATATAGTATAGTACGGCACTCTTGTAAATAGGACCCTATAAGGGACCCTAATTTAAAGAACTACCCATTTGGGTGAGTCGAAGCCCTAACCCCGATCACGGGGATATCCGGTCCACGTTTCGGGCTTATACCAGATCTCTGGACTTTTGAGGGCTCGAGTATTAAACCCGTAAAGCCCTAAAGCCCTAAATCAAAGCCCTAAAACCTTAAAGCCCTAAACCGAAGCCCTAAAACCCTAAAGCCCTAAATGCGCTGAAAAACCCTGAAGCACTGAAGCCCTAAAGCACCAAACCAAAGCCCTAAAACCCTAAAGCCCTAAATCAAAGCCCTAGAACCCTAGAGCCCTAAATCAAAGCCCTAAAACCCTAAATCCTCAGACATGGAAGTGCATGCTTCAGAAGTCCCAGAGCTCGTTATCTCTAAACCCTAAACTAGAACGCTGTGCCTTCTCAGGCCCGGTTCCAGGTATATCTACATGAGTAGTTCTCTAAGCTGAGGTCCCCTTTTGGGTGCTCATCTACTACGGCACCCTGGGTTTAGGGTTTAGGGTTTAGGGGACCCCAAAAGGGACCCGAATTTAGAGACCTACCCACATAAAGGCTCGAAGAGATGGTGTTAGTAATTGTTCGCACACACCTCATACTCTATGTGGAAGGTACCTATAGTCTCCATTGTAGTTCCTTTTTGGGGTTACCTTATAGGATCCTAAATATATATTTGGTTAAACCAGAAAAAGGAACTACACTGGAGACTATAGGTAGAAGCTAACGAAACACAGAAGCAGGAGACCCGAAACCCTAAACCCCTACACCCCTAAAGTTCCAAATCCCGAGACCGACGGTTTCCGAGTGATTTCAACACATGTCGGGTTTAGGGTTTAGAGTTGGGGGTTTAAGGCTTTTGAGGCTAAGGGTTAGTAATAAAGGCTCACACCACAGACCCTGAAGCCAACCCAAAACGAGGAGCGATCACAGCAAAAGCCAAGAAACAACTGGGAACAAACAGCAGCAGCACGGAAGTAAACCGACTCCTTCCCCGGAATTAAGAAGGTCTTTGGTAACTAGAATAGAGTCTTGGGCTCCTTATAGTATATTTACAACAGATTTGTATTAAGGAACCCTATCGGTAGTTGTTCAGGCTTCTATAGTAGGAGTATTGGGGTGGCTAGGCCTGAGGGTGGAGCCTTCTGACTGCTGCCCTTGGCCAGCGTATGGTTCGCTTACGGGGTTGGCAGTCTGCTTCTGTTTCAGGGTTTAGGGTTTAGGGTTTAGGGTTTAGGGATGTTTCCATCATATCCTATTGGTGCCAAAACAGGCCAGTGCTGCATTGCTGCATTACAGCCCGCCGTGTGAAAGCTAGCCCAGAGAGGACACCCTACACCCTAAAACCTTTGCGAAGCCATTGAGCTTTGCATGTGGGTGGTTGTCAAAATTCTTTAAGGTACCCCAAAAGGCACCATAATTTGACAACCACCCATGTCTGTTCGGTCGTCGAAGTGACGTGAAACGAGCATCTGCCCTTCTGGGGGGAAGTGATACAAATAAACCTGGGGCAGCAGCCAAGGGGTTCCGCGCTTCAAGGTCGGGTTTAGGGTTTAGGGTTTAGGTCCCTTAGAGGACCTGGGGAAACAGTAAGTAGGGTTTATACCTATAAGAACGGTAAGCATAGCTATCTATACTTGTAACCCTGAGTATCAAACACTTTTAATACTCCTGAACCCGAACTAAGAGGGACGCAAAATCCTATATACTAGGGCCTATGATTCTTAATCCTACTAATACTAACACTCTCACTCATACGTACTACTATACTAATACTCTCACTAAGCCGCTTATGCGTGGAGGCCAAGCCATCGATTCTCCTAATGGGTAGCCCCCTAAGCCCTAAACCCTAAACCCTAAAGCCTAAAGCCTAAACCCTAAACCCTAAGCCCTAAACCCAGCATTCAGGGGCCCCAAACCTTTTGTGCAAAGGAAGCACGGCTGATGCTGTGGATGGCACTGAGCAATTACCGTTGCTACTACTGTACCTAAAGGGTCCATGTACCCAAATAGTAGATACTTTGGCCTTAAAGTAGTCCCTATTTGGGTACTTTGGGGCCAAAGTATCTACTATTTGAGTACATGGACCCTTAGGGGTAACTACTATACTAATACTATTGCTAATCCTAATTACTACCGATCCGGACCGGGAGCCACAAAACAAATCCCAGTCAAATTAGTGTGGCCCCTTCGATTTGTTTTTTTTGACTACGTGTTTAGGGGTCTACGGTTTGGGGGCCGAGGGTGGATTAGCGCTTTGGGTGGTTCATCAGCCAGCCCTCACGAAGAGGTCAAGAAACCAAGAAACAGTATGGCTGTGTCACGACAAGCACTAGTTACATCCTTGCGGTACAAGGTGCGTACACTGAGCTCGTATACGTATTCATTACATGCATAGATAATCTTCTTTTCAAGAAGCGTAATCTGTCCCTGGGAGGTTGGGAGCAAATTTGGAGTTCAGGTTTAGAGCATGGGATTTCGAGACTTGGTGTTGGGCTGCTTAGGGTTTAGGTCTTGCGCTTTGGGCTGCCCCGCACAGGCCTTGCTGTCACGGAAAAACACGGATCGCGTTTCCGAAGGACCTCCTCGCACCAGCTCAGTTGCGGGGGATGTCCTGGCAGTGTTGTTCTACCGGTACCCAGAAACAGAAAATCGGTTTAGGGTTTAGGGTGGTAGTTTGTCTGCTCGGACTTCATTGCTAGGACTTACGGCCTGCGATGTTATGTTTCTGGGAGAATGGTTCAGGGCCATTGGGCCGTGCTTTGGGAACCCTCTGCCGTAAACCGTAATTAGACCCTACACCTTACACCATAAACCCCTAATTGGTATTGAGGACCCTTATACCCATGGGATTCCCGGATGATCGTTTAGGTAACGGCCTGGAAACTAAGTCGAGCCCGACCGCATAACAAGAACCCATAGCTGAGTGAAGCCTCCAGCACCGTTTCAAGTTTTGGGGTGTGGAGCCCATACAATAATCTATCTATACCCTGAAGACCCCTAAATTGATGGTTTGCGTATCTCTTGTTTTTGGCCTTCGTCAGCCATAAGAGCTCATGAGCTAGCTGCCCTTAATGATTTATTAACTCAGGGTTTGGAAGGGGCTTAAGTTAATGTAGCGGCCTGAACGATTATAATAGGTTTGTTGTTCGTCTGAGGCAGCGTAACTGGCGGAGCACTTTTTTTTTCCTAACATTGGCGGTCCCCGGTTTCCCTTGCTA
>CAJNDV010006980.1:20648-44348 GCA_905221635.1 Symbiodinium sp. CCMP2456 | reverse complement strand
GTTTAGGGTTTAGGGTTTAAGTCCCTTTTGAGGATCCTTTTTTCGGTGTGTACCTATAGTCTCCTTTGGAGTTCCTCTTTTTGGTTCAACCAATTTTTTTTGTAAAGGATCCCAAAAAGGAATTACAATGGAGACTTTAGGTAGGCCTTGAAGAGTCCCTTGTAGGGTCCCTGTCTATACTGGGTCCCTGCTTAGAGCAGTAATGTGAAAAGCCTTAATAATTAGAATAGGGCTTTGAGGCCCATTGTACTATCATTATAAAAAGGAACCCCCCAAAATAGTATTGGTAACAATTTATATATACTACCCTAAACCCTAAACCCTAAACCGTGATGCGCAGGGTTTTGGGGGCTTTCTTGCAGATCCGGGCCTGGGTCAACTGCTGAGGGCTTGGAGCATCCCGGGGTCTTCAGAGCCCACCCACACCGTCGGTTTAGGGTTTAGGGGTTTAGGGGTTTAGGGTTTAGGGTTTAGGGTTTAGGGTTTAGGGTTTAGGGGTTCAGGGTTTAGGGTTTAGGGGTTGGGTTTAGGGTTCAGGGTTTAGGGTTTGGGGTTCTGAGCCTTCCGCCGCCAAGAGCCTCAAGTTTCCGGCCAGGGCGTGACTAAAGTTGCTGAAAACTGGTCGAAATCGTCCAGGACCCCCCAAGTACCATCAAAATCGGGGGGTAGATGGTCCCAAATTAAGGGGAACTCAGGGTCGAACAGAGGGCAGATGGAGGGTCTGGGTCGTTTGACATAGGACGGCGCGCTGTCAGGGACATGCACCCCGTCTCCGGTGTGCTTTCGGTGGCTGTCTTGGGGCCTTGGCCTAAACCCTAAACCCTAAACCCCTAAACCGTAAACCCCTAAACCCTAAACCCTAAACCCCTAAACCCTAAACCCTAAACCCCTAAACCCTATAAACCCCTAAACCGCAGTAGGGGTGTGGGCCAAGGCTCGAGGGAAGAGACCTGGCGAGTGGGCTGGCAAGCCGAGGGGCTCCTTTAACCCGAAGAACTCGCATTGCGGGGTCGGAAGCGACACCTGAAACCCTAACCCAAAGGCTCCATGTACCTTTATAGTAGGTACTTAGGCCTCAAAGGGGTGCCTATATAGGTACTTTAAGGCTTAAGTATCTACTATATGGGTACATGGAGCCTTCGGGTAATGTAGAAGCCTGAAAAATTGGAATAGGGTTTGGAGTATATTATACCACAACTATGATAAGGAACCCCCCAAAACGGTATAGGTACTCATTAAGGCTCCTATTTTAGACCCTAAACCCTTGATTCCGTAAGTCCATAACAGCCCGTCGCGCAGTCGCACAAAGCCCTCACGATTTGGCGCGGAATTAGGGCTCAAGGCTGCGAAAAATAAGAGGGTTTGTGAGGGTCGTTGAACCCTACGGGTCCATGTTCCCAAATAGTAAACTTTGGCCCCAAAGTACCTATATAGGGACGACTTTAAGGCCAAAGTATACACTATTTGGGTACATGGCCCCTTAGGGTCATTAGGGATCCCGTTTTAGGGTTTGGGAGCTTAGGGTTCGGGATGCCCTTACTTAGAAGTTTGGGGCTCAGAGCGTCGGGGGTTGAGGATGGAGGGTTTAGGGGTTTCTGTTTTCACAAACAGGACTCTGCAATTTAGGGTGTTCAGGGTTTACGGTATTCATGGCTTTCCTTTGAAGATCACCCTCCCTCGTTTCATGGTGTTTGAACCCCGCCAGGGGTACAAAGACAAACAGAGCAGCTCAATCCAAAGGATGGCCAACAACTCGAGCTGCCAGTGCTGAAACCTCAGTTACGGTTTAGGGTTTAGGGTTTAGGGTTTAGGGTTCAGGGTTCAGGGTTCAGGGTTTACGGTTTAGGGTTTAGGGTTTTCAGTCTTTGCAGGATTTTGAATTTAGCTCGGGATTATAGTGTCTAGGATAGGTGAAAGCCCAGCACTTATAGGGCTCGATTTAGGGCTGGGGTTAGGGCTAACCCTAAACCCTAAACCGTAAACCCTAACATGTAGGCTTTAGCCTTCATGCTCGTGGCTGGGGGGTTCAGGGCCTGAGCAGTTCTGGAGCGCTGGCATCCTTAGAGGTTTAGGGTTCAGGGTTCAGGGTTTAGGGTTCAGGGTTTAGGGTTTAGGGTTTTGGGTTACTAGGGAGTGTTGCCAGTCGGTATCTATCATCTTTATATATATATATATATAATTGTGTCTATATATATATATATACGCATATCAAATATTATAGCCTCAGTTAAGAAACAGTTAAGACACCCTACTTACGAAGTCCTTTGCTCCGATGAGTGGGGGGTCTGCATGTGTGACAAATGGGTAGTTGTCAAAATTATGGTCCCTTTTGGGGTACCCTAAATAATAGGTGCCGTATTTTAATAAGGACCCAAAAAGGGACCATAATTTTGACAACCACCCAAATGGAAGATTGGGGCTTTCGTTTTCGAGTCTGGGGTGTAGAGCATTTGGGCTTTCGGGTTCGGGGCTTTAGGACTTAGGGTTTAAGTGCAGTGCTTTGGGTGTCGGGTTCTAGCGTTGAGGGTATAAACGCTGGGCGATGAGCCATGGATGCAACCTTGATCCCTGGCTTGCGCAGTCAAGTCAGGGTTGGGCACATGGCCAAGGACGTCCTCAACATAAAAGGACCTCAACAATTAGAATATATAGGGTTTGGGGTTTGTTGCGATAACTATACAAGGGCAAAGTGTGCAAGGGACAACATATTATACACCAACTATACCGACGCCTATACTGGAGCTGCTCGGCTAGGTCTACACATGTACCCTAAGGCTCCATGTACCCATATAGTACATACTTAGGCCTTAAAGTACCTATATAGGGACCCCTTTAAGGCCTAAGTATCTACTATAAAGGTACATGGAGCCTTAGGGGTATAGCTTCACTCGTCAAGAACAGGCTGCGGATGGACTCAGAGCTCCTAGTTGCAAGGAAAGCATGGGCTATGTGTCACGTTTCAGGGCCAACAGATCCAGGATTCTCAATCTACTCTAGAAGCCTTGATAATTAGAATGGGGTTTTGGGGTCTCTTATACTATAGTGACAATAATAAGGAACCCCCAAAACCCTATTCTAACTATTAAGGCCCCTACGTTACTTGGCAACAGGTCTGCTTGGCTTGGCAAAACGCCAGCCTTCGGTTCAAGAGGGTTGAGACGTTTAGAGGAGCTCAATTTACGGGGTTTAGGGTTTAGGGTTTAGGGTGTCAAAAAAATCAGAAGCTGGGGTCACGGCTTTTCCTCAACTTCTAGCAGCAGAATTGCCTCGTGGATTCGACTCCAGCATCAGGCACAAGCAGACAGCAGGAAACAACACCGAAAAACCTAGCTAGGGATATACGCCCCTAAACCCTAAACCCTAAACCCTGGTGTTGGGTACTATGGGTGAAGGATGGAACGGCAGTAATCCACTATAAATGAAGGTAGCTGGGCTTCTCTGGGCACTGCAAAATTGAGCTTTACACCCTACACACATGCAGGATGCAGAACTTAAGCCCTCGAGGATGTGGTGTTGAATCGACCCTTACCACAAAGTGTGCAACTAAGCGTCTCTTGCGAAGAAAAACCTAAACTAAACCCTAAACCCTAAACCCCCAACCCCCAAACCCTAAACCCTAAACACTAAACCCTAAACCAAAACCCTAAACCCTAAACCGGCACTAACAGAAACCCATAGATTTGAAGATGTCAACACAAATCCAATCCTCCTGCAAGTGCTTGGAGGTTCCCGAAACCCTACCCCCAGAAAAATCCGACATTTTCGTCCACCGGACAGCTTCGGGGTTTACCCGTAGGCACCATAGTTGTTCCTTTTGGGGGTTACCTTATAGGATTCTATATATGAACCCGAAAAAGGAACTAGTTTAGGGCCTATGGGCAGGCTTTAGGGTCCATCGAAAGGGATCCCTAACGGCACAAGTGGCGAAATATGAACTCATTCACCGCGGTTTCTTCGAGGGGCTTAGATACGGGGTCTACACAAGGCTACAAGCTTCGACTGAGGGCCTATAGGGTTTTAGGGTTTAGGGTTTAGGGTTTTAGGGCTATAGGTTTTAGGGTTTAGGTTTTAGGGCTTAGGTTTTAGGGTTTAGGTTTTAGGGCTTAGGTTTTAGGGTTTAGGGTATTAGGGCTTACGGCTGCCATTTGGGGTTTAGACTGGCTTAAGGCAGAAGCCAAAAGGTCAATTACCCAATGCTGACACGGTGAAAACACAAGTCGCCACACATCGACATTCTTAGACCACCCGGGCTACCCTCGATCATACCCAAATGCCCACTAAACCCTAATCCCTAAACCCCTGAAGGACCATAAGGGCTTTATGGGGGGTCCACTAGGAAGAAGAGGCCCCGCCTGGCTGGCTAAGAACGCCAGCACCACCACCACGCTGAGCACGATGGCCTTACATGTATCTCCAACAGGGTCCATATGTGCTACAAGTAGGGAAGTAGGCCTCCAAAGACCATCCTTGCTGTGGTTTTGGGGAACCTATGCCCATGATGGTAGTGTATTTGGACCCTCTGGGTCAGATTTCAAGAGCTACCTCTAACCTACGCCCAAGCGATACACCCTTCAACACCCTAAACCCTAAACCCTAAACCCTAAACAATAAACCCGAAACCCGAAACCCTAAACCCTAAACCCTAAACCCCTAAACCCCAAACCCCTAAGCTGTTCTTCGGAAAGAAGCCCCAGCCCCCACACCCAGAGCCCCTAAACCCTGAACCCTAAACCCTTAACCCAAACGCCTACTGTAGGGGCCTTACATAATTAGAATAGGGTTTTTGGGGCATGTTATACTATAGTTATTATAAGGAACCCCCATTAAATACTGTTTGTAATTATTTAACTTGGGCTCTAAAATTAAAACCCAGATCCCGACACCTCCAAAACACGAAAAGCTCCAAATCCGGAGGCCCGAGGCCGCAAGAAACTGCCCCCTTCCATGCCATCAGGGGGGCCTAGAAAATAGGGTTTAGGGTTTAGGGCCTAGTAAGTAGGGTTTAGAGTTTAGGGTTTAGGGTTTAGGGCTCTATAAGGGTTCTATGAGAGGTTTCGCAATCTAGGGTCGCCAGGAAAATTGTGAAGGAGGTAGGTAGCATCCAACGATAGGTCGCAACATGCCATACCTCAAATTGCTGTGGGTTGCTATTTGGGCATTTGGACACTTAGGATCAGGGAGATCGAACAGTCTTTTTCCTATACAAGCTCTTGGCAGCTGCCGGAAAAAACAAACTCGTATTAAACCCTAAACCCTAAACCCCTAAACCCTAAACCCCTAAACCCTAAACCCTAAACCGTGATTTATCGGGAACCCTAAACCCTAAACGCGTGGAGCAGGAAGGTCCTCCAGCGGAGATTCTGCGGTATGGGCTTGATCTGGTGTTTAATGTAGGGGCCTCAATAGTTACCTATACTATTAGGGGTTTAGGGTTTAGGGTTTATTGGCTATTTTGGGGCTCATTATTATAATCATTCCGTAAAGGACCCCAAAATCCTATTCTGATTATTAAGGCCCCTACATTACTGCCCTTAACCGCAAGGCAAATAAATAAGGTCTTGGGCCCGAGTACAGAGGCCTATGCCTTCAGAAAGTTTAGAGGCTTCTCACAACCCAGAGACTCCAATACCCCTTAATTAAGGAATATTCCTTAAATTATCGTAGGATCCTTAATATGATCTAAGATATATTCCTTAATTAAGGGATGTTGGAGTCTCTGGGAATGATCTTCTGGGTTCGCCTGTATCCACCCAACAGTGACGGTGCCTTGAAACCCTGGTTGCAAGCAGGAAACGACGAAATACTAAGGGTAAGGGTACTAGCGGGGGACCTCGCCTGAAAACCCTGATGAACCCCTAAACCCTGAACGCTGAGCCCCAACTAAACCCTAAACGGTTTAGGGTTTAGGGTTTAGGGTTTAGGGTTTAGGGTTCCCTACAGCCTAAAACCCTAAAGCCTCAACCACAAGACCACCAAATTTGCCCTGGGAGACAGACGGCTGGCTGCAATGAATTCACGGCCTTGGCGGGGAAGACGTGCTTGGCTCAGGGCTTTCGGGCTGTAGGGTTTAGGGCGTTAAGGTTGAAAGGGTATTTTAGACTATAGAATACTGTAAGACTATAATCATGACCAGGAACCAAGGAGTATAGTAGTAGAAATTTGTTCAGACCGCCATATTACAAGGGAGCTTCAGAAAATCAAGGGCCCCTGAGTTGAGACTCGGTACTAGTCGGCATGCGGTGTTGGGGTATCTTATACTTATAAGTCACAATGCGGGGAACTTTGAGGAGCTGTATAACAACTTAGCCAGGCTTCTAGAGACCTGAGTCCTCAGTTCGAGGGCTTGGCGCCCAAGGCAAAACATCTGCGATTTCCCATCTTGCCGGCAATAGGAATGGAAACCCAAACCCTATAAACGCCAAACCCAAAACAAACAAGAGCTCGACAAAGAGATCTATGAGCTCCGGTCCTGGAAACAACGGAAACAGTGTTCCGGTTGTTGGGTGGAATTGCCTTAACCCCAAGAAACCTACCTTTTTGATGACCTATATAAATAAAAGAAATCATAAAGAGGAACCCTACAACAGATAGGTTCTTTAGGGTCCAGGTAAGGTTTTCGTGCTGCGGGTGTGGAGACGAAGGTTTGGGGGACAGCAGCAGCCCCTTTGAAGCAACTTCGTGGACCTTCGCAACTCCTTTAAGCCCAATACCCTGGCCCAAAAAAGTTTAAACTTTCCTTTTAGTAGGGGTTTAATATACCAAAAAAGCTTAAAGTTCACCTATTGCTCCTAAGAACTTGCAAACCTGGCGGAGCCCGTACCTGCAACCTGAACTCTGAACCAATGGTTTAGGGTTTAGGGTTTAAGTCTTTCTCTAGAACCAAAGGCCCGCACTCAAGTTTCTCTCTGAATTCCCAACTGCGAACTTGTGTAAGAAAGCTCCCGACCGGGTTCGCCGCGATGAGCGCAAGCAACACAAGGCATACCCAACCGGCTGCGACCTGCTGGAAGGGTTTAGGGTTTAGGGTTTGGGGTTTAGGGTCTAAGGGGGTTTAGGGTTTAGGGTTAAGGGGTACTGCAGAAGCCAATTCCTTTGTGAAGCTTTCGAGTCAGAGAATGGTTTTCGGGTATATACTTCAACTGTAAGGACTACCGGCGCCCTAAAGGACCTACCTATACAAGGAAGTCATATACAGGAACCCAAGCAGATAGGCCCTAAACCCTAAACCCTAAACCCTAAACCCTAAACCCAAAGATAGGATTCTTAGGGTCCAGGTATGAAGGTACAGGGCATGGCCCGTTGCCTCTCCCGGCATAGTAGAATGGAAGGTTCTACAGTAGAAGCCAAAAAGTTGGAAACCCCATAGCCTCAATCCTTAAGAGTGATATATAGGGGATCCCAGCACTATTTGGCCTTAACCCGGTTTCCAACTTTAAGGGGTTTACTGTATATAAGGAATCATTATTCTGATTTGGGGGGGCGCACAAACCCTAAAGCCCTAAACCCCTAAACCCTAAACCCTACAAACCCTAAACCCCCTATAACGGTACCTACGACCCGTTGGGAGCGGTTCAGGGGCTTTGGGGCTTAAGATGAATTGGTTAATATTTGGGGATCCCAGAAAAAAGTCTAAAACCCTGAAATTTCAGACTTCAAGACATCCTACACCGAAGCCGAAATGAGTCGAATGGGCTCTCCAGCCATGTGGAAGAACTTGAAGGAAAACCCAATTGAAGTTAATCCTAAAACCCCATGCTAGACGTTCAGACCCCGCCTAAACCCGCCAGCCTAGACCCTGAACGAATAGTAAACCCTAAACCGTAAAATCTGTAACTCTGCATGTAGGTAGTTGTCAAAATTATGGTCCCTTTTGGGGTACCCTAAATAATAAGTGCCCTATTATAATAAGGACCCAAAAAGGGACCATAAGTTTGACAACCACCCATGTATCATCCTCAGTTGTGGGGGGCGGAACGCAACGCCGGAGACGCATGCTCTGCTCCGCAAGCATCAGAACCCTGAGAGCATGTAGCCCTAATTATGTGTGTATATATATATATGTATATACATACATACATACATACATACATGCATACATACATGCATACATACATACATACATGCATACATACATATGGACGGATATTGTGTGCATATACAGTGTATAATATATACATGTACATATATATATATATATACATATATATGTATGTATACATATGTATGTATGTACAGATGTAGATAGGCAGATCGATAGATAGAAAAATAGATAGATAGATAGATAGATAGATAGATAGATAGATAGATAGGTTGTTAGTTAGTTAGTTAGTTAGATAGATAGATAGATAGATAGATAGATAGGGCCTCTAGAAGTCTTCAGTGTCTGTAGACTTGTTGAAGTCATTCGTCAGGCTTAATATGGAGAATCTAAACCCTCAACCTCACCATCAAGTGCGTCACTTCAAGGACTGTTTCTTGATCCCAATCCGGTAACAATTTTCGAATCAAAACTCCATTAAACCCTCAACCCAAAACCCTAAACCCACCAAAACAACAGTCCAACACCCTAAACCCACCGAAACAACAGCCCAAAACCCTAGACCCACCAAAAAACAACCCAAAGCCCTAAACACACACAAAAAAACAAAAAAAACAAACTAAACCCTAAATCCTGCTCCGACCCTACGAGCTGAAACTGTCTCAGGGCCGGGCAGCTTGCTTTAAGCGCTTTTTGCTGACGGCAGAAGCAGAGACTTCGAGGAAGTCCTGGAAGGCTGTTGCTTCGGGCTTTAGGGCTTTAGGGCTTTAGGGCTTTAGGGTTTAGGGTTTAGGGTTTATGGTTTTGGGGTTTAGGGTTTTGGGGTTTAGGGTTTTAGGGTTTTAAGTTTTTTAAGTTTAGGGGTTCAAGGTTCTAGGGTTTAGGGTTTGGGTTTCAGTGTTTAGGATGGTTTAGGGTTTCGGGTTTTTAGGTTTCTGGCTTCGCGGGTTTGAAGGTTTCGTGGATTTGGCGATTTCGAGGAAGGGGTGTGGGGTTTAGCTTCCCATTGGGGTCTGAGGTGCCGGGCTTCTGGGATCTGGTGGTGTAGGCGTAATGCTCCGTGGGGTTGAAGAGAATAGGAATCTGATGTTTCGGGGAGTTGGGGCTTGAAATGTGGGGTTTTCTGGTTGGGCTGTCGGGTCTCCCGCGGGGCTGAGACTGTAGGGAGGAGGTGATCATGGTAGCCATGAATCCCAGACCGAAGCTTGCATCATCTAAACCCCCAACATCCTGAACACACCCTGCACCCTAATCACCAAACAGTGGGTTTAGGGAGCCCTAGGAGATCCTGATAGATCCCTTGAAACGGAAATTAGATCCCTTGAAGGAGCCCTAAATAGGGACCCTTCTAGATCCCTTCAATCGGGGTCTGCTGTGTCTGAGTCTTGGGGCCAGGATGCTGAGACCCTAGATGGAGCCAACACAAATGATCTAGAAACCTTAAACCCCAAATGACCAAAAACACATCCCGCTCCCCTCAGCAGAATAACACAAAACCCTAAATCCATAACACCCCCCACCTCCGCCTCCGCCTCCTCCCAGAAACCACACAGAATAAGCGAAACTCAAAGCCCCTACACCCTAGCTATATAAGGCCCCCCAGAAAAACGGAAATCTGTTAGCCCTGCACCAAGACCCGCAACATAACTCGACCACCATGCAAACAGTTCCAGCCTCATCGTTTAAACTCAAACCCTAAAAAGCTCATGCACGAATAAACTCTAAATGGCCTCATCGCAGTCTGACGCTCCAAAAAAGCCCGGAGCCCCAAACCCTTGCGCAGTAAAACGCCAAACCTCACACCCTCAACTGGCCTCATCGTCGTCAGACAATTGGATCGGATGTGTCTCCTGGTTTATGCAGGGTTGAAGCCGCGCTGATCAACCCTACATGCACTAAGATCCCGAAGATACCTAGACCTAAACCCTAAACCCTAAACCCTAAATCCCTAAGGTACCTAAACCACACACGGACATTAAACCCGAAACCCTAATATTAAAGGGCGGGTGCCCCCAATTTTCCCCGGCACCTCCTCCCCAAATAGAAACTCGGAAAGTGTTGTTAGTATATTGAAGTATTTTTCATCTCTACTGCCACTTTTGAGGGGTCGTGCTCTTGCTCCTGCTCTGGCTCTTGCTCCCGCGCTGGCTTTTGCTCCTGCTTCCGCTGCGTCTCATGCGCCTGCTCCTGCTTTTTGCTGTTGCTCCCGCTTTTGCTCCTGCTCTTGCTTTTACTCCCGCTCTTGCTTTTGCCTTGCTCTTGCTGCTGTTATCGCTCTTGCTTTTGCCCTTGCTCTTGTTCTTACTCTACGGGTATTTGGAGCCTCGAAACCTTCCCCCCCGATTCAGAGTATATAGGTTGAAAAGCACAGGGATGGTTTCGGGAGGATTCGCCCCAATGTGTTTTATTGTTGGGGGGTGCTTAATAAAAGGCAGTTTGAACGGATCGGGTTTAGGGTTCAGGGTTAAGCCACGCTTCCTGGAAGCTAGCTTGTCGGCGAACTCCTTGATGTACGATGCCACAGTTGACACGTCGAAATCGCGTCCAAGAACCAATGCGTCTGTCTGCGATTCCACAGTCCACAGCACGATATTGCTCCAGAACTCACATAGTTCAACCCAAATTTAAGCATAGAGCCCTTCTGGAAACCTTAAAAACGAACTTCGGAAGGTTGTAGTGCTTGTCGATCCTTTTCAAAGCATGCGAAAGTTGATTCGCATCTTGAGGCTAGGATTTATGTCCGTTCGTGGGCTGAGGCGTTTAGGGTTTAGGATTTAGGCTTTAGGGTGTAAGTCGATGTTTTCAGGGGTTAGCTGACTTGGGGTTTAGGCTTTAAGGGTTTAGAGCTGTAGGTGCTTAGGGTTCAGAGGTCAGGTGATTAGAGGTTGAGGGTTCGAGGCTTAGTGTGTTACTGTCCGATCTTCGGCCGACAATAGATAGCAAACACTGTTTAGATAGGAAGATCGATAGATAGAGAGATAGACAGATAAATACAGAGACAGATAGATAGATAGATAGGTAGGTAGGTAGGTAGGTAGGTAGATAGACAGACAGATAGATAGATAGAGAGACAACTAGATAGATAGATAGATAGATAGATAGATAGATAGATAAATAGATAGATAGATAGATAGATGGATAGATAGATAGATGAATACATAGACAGATAGGCGGGTAGTTAGACAGGAAGATCGATAGATATATCGAAAGATAGATAGATGGACAGAGAAATACAGAGACTGATCGATAGATAGATCGATCGATAGATAGATAGACGGATAGATAGATACATAGATATACAGACAGATAGGCAGGTGGGAAGTTAGATAGGAAGGTCGATAGATAGACCGATAGATAGATAGATAGATAGATAGATAGATAGATAGGTCGATAGATAGATAGATAGATAGATCGATAGATAGATAGATAGATCGATAGATAGATTGATAGGTAGATAGATTGATAGATAGATAGATAGAGACAAAATACAGAGAGATATAGATAGATCGATCGATAAATCAATAGATAGATCGAAAGATAAGTGGATAGGCAGATAAATAGATCAATAGATAGATACATAGATGCATGTGGGTAGTTCGATGGACAGACCGACAGATAGATCGACAGCTAGATAGATAGCCCTAAATCGGCTTCTTCATCGGCTTCTGGGAGAGCTAGTAAGCAAACAAGTCTGGGAGGCGATCATGGACTTAAACCCTAAACCCTAGCAAGCTAAACAAGTCTAACAATCAGTTAGGCCCCAGAAGATCACGGGCGCTAGACCCTAAACCCTAGACCCTAGAAGCCTCAAAGTTTAGGATTTATAGGGTTTCAGGTCCAACCCTAAACTCTCAGACTCTAGAGGTGATACCCTGAATTTTAAACCCTAAACCCTGCAAGCCCCTAAAGCCTAGGAGCGCGTGGACGCTGGGTCCCCGGCAGCAGTAACACTCTCGATGGATATCCGGGGTACAGCCCGGACCTGTTGCTGAGGAACTGGTGGAAAAGGCAGTCTGGAGTTTAGGGTTTAGGGTTTAGGGCCTTGGGGTTTAGGGTTTAGAGGGGTTTTGGGATTATTGGGCTATGAATCATACCCTGAGGACCCTCAGGTTCAAGGTTAAGGGGTTCGGGGATCATTGGGCTATGAATGATACCGTAAGTACCCTAAAGGTTCAAGGTTTAGCTTTTCAGGGATCATTGGGCTATGAATGATGCCCTAGGGACCCTAAGGCTCAGGGGTTAGCGGTTTAGGGATCATTGGGGTTTAGGGTTTAGGGTTTAGGGTTTAGGGTATTGGGCTATGCATGAGATAACCCGACGAACACTAGCGGTCAGGGTTGAGGCCCAGTTTAGGCTTCCTGGCTTAACAATCATAGCACCTCAGTCTACTTGGGCGCAGGCTTCGCAGCCTATAGATCTCCTGCTAACAAAACTTCGGATATAGTCAACAAGTACTTAGGTTGTAGGGCTTGGGATTTAGGGTTTAAGGCTAGCTGAGCCGAGGTACCGAATTATTGGTTGCTTTGGACTGCCGACCCTTCACGCTATAGCAAGAAGACGCGTGCAAACAATTGAAAGTGCTACAAGAAACACAGTTGAACCGGGTGATGACAGCACAGCACTGGTGAGAAAGCAGCATCAGTTGCGGCACAGTATTACAGCTATGCAATCAAGCTCAACACCACGAAACTCAGAAACCAGAATCCCTCAACCCTAAATCCCACTAATCCTCAAACCCTAAACCCCGAACCCCAACCATGAAAACCCAGAAACCAGCATCTTTGGATCAGCAATTTTTAATCTCACCAAAGCCCTTCCTGATTTAGGGCCAGAATGTTCATGGGGCTGAGGTTTAGACATCTTCGTCTTGGAGAGGTTGACTGTTGAGCTACCGTTCTACAATCTGTGCGTCGTTTCCCGTTTTTGGGCTGTGTCACTGATACAGAAACTTATGTTGAAGCCAGCAGTTCCACAAGTCTGAAAGGACCCCCTCCACACCCCAAAATGGAAGTTTTTTCAGACGGGACGTCATTGCAGCGACTGGGCAAAACTGTTGCTAGGAAACCCTCAACTATGCGGCATCCCTAATTCAGACCAACCACTCTGAACCACTGGTGCACAACATGCTACAGATCCGAAAGGCAAGCGCCATCACATAATAAAGCCTAATGCAAAACGTACAGACTGCAGCACCCCCCCTTTCCTCCGAGAGTCCTTAATAGTATACATGTACTTACTCATATATATATATATATGCATCTGTTTATATACACATATACGTATATACATCTCTATACACGTATAAATATTTATATATATATATATACACACACATACATATATACTTTGGGCTCAACACCTATATAGATACCGCAGCGCAGGGTTCACCTGCCTCCTTAATTTGGGCTTGTCTTGCATCCCTTTAGGGTTTGGGGGAAGGCCGCGATTCCACTAGTTTCTGTGTTTTTGGTTTTCGCTGTAAGGATTTAGGGTTTAGGATCGTGTTTCGGGGTCAGGCCTTTCAATGAGGATACACGCAAACTCTGTCTAATGACACCTTGGAACTTTAATGCACGAAACATAGACAGGGAATGTATTGTAATATTCCTGCGAGCCTTACCTATAGTCTCCCTTGTAGTTCCTTTTTTCGGTTTAACCAGTTCTATATTTCGGGTCCTAGAAGGTACCCCCCAAAAAAGGAACTACAATGGAGACTATAGGTAAAGCCCTAAACCCTAAACCCAAAACCCCTAAACCCTAAACCTAAACCCCTAAAGCCTAAACCCTAAACCCCTAAACCCTAAACCCTAAACCCAAGAATCCCTAGGGTTCAGGCTCTTGGGGTCCTAAGATCCCCAGCTACCTAGGAAGAACAAGGGCCCCCGTTTTGGTATTGTGGATTTATGGGTTTAGGGTTTAGGGCTTAGGATTTATGGGTTTAGGGTTTAGGATTTATGGATTTAGGGTTTAGGGTTTAGGATTGATGTAAGGAGCTGAAAACAAGACAAAGGGAACAAGGGCCCACTGGGAGAAAACCACCCACACCACAACAAAAAACCCCTAGGCACGCTACTTAAAGGATCATGGGACTTAGCAACTGAGGTAAACAAAAAAGCAAGGCAAACTATACTTATAACCCCAATTAGGGTACTTATAACCCTACTTACTAGGTCCCAAGATCCTCCAAGGAGGGTTCTAATTATGGTAACTATACTTACAACCCCAATTCAGGGTACTTATAGCCCTACTTACTAAGTCCCAAGATCCTCCAAGGAGGGGTCTAATTAGGGTCACTATACTTATAACCCCAATTAAGGGACTTATAACCCTACTTACTAAGTCCCAAGATCCTCCAAGACCCTAAACCCTAAACCTTAAACCCTAAACCCTAAAACCCTAAACCCTAAAACCCTAAACCCTAAAACCCTAAACCCTAAACCCTAGTGTCCGTATATCGACCCTCTGGGTGGACCCACCTCTGCCCGAAGAGGCATCTCCGGGCTTGGAACCTATCGAACTTGAAAGTGTTTAGGGTTTAGGGTTTAGCGTTTTGGGGGCCAAAGAGGGTTCGTTTGAAGGTTCCTTTAAAGGGACATTGAAAGCGTTTTGGGGCCAAAGAGGGTTCGTTTCAAGGTTCCTTTAAGGGGACATTGAAAGTGTTTTTAGGCCAAAGAGGGTTCGTTTAAAGGTTCCTTTAAAGGGACATGGAAAGTGTTTTTAGGGGCCAAAGAGGGTTCGTTTAAAGGTTCCTTTAAAGGGAAATCTTAGGGGTCCCTTTAAAGGTTCCTTTAAAGGGAACTATTAGGGGTTGCTACAGGTGTTGGGTTCGTTTAAAGGTTCCTTTAAAGGGAAATCTTAGGGGTCCCTTTAAAGGTTCCTTTAAAGGGAACTATTAGGAGGTACTACAAGTGTTTCTGCAAGGGTAACTGTAAAGGGTTCCTTCCAGGGTTCTTTTAAGAGTTCCATTGAGGGTTACAGGGTTTCTCGGGATCCGAACTCTTTAATTCGTAGTTCTAGGTCGGGTTTAGGGTTTCTGGCTGGTGAGGTTTGGGCAGTCGGGCTGCCAGATGGTAGCAGGGGCTTGGGCATGGACCGCTAAACCTGACAGCTCACATACCAGAATATGAAGGCCTTCATACTTAGACACAGTCGTGGGGTCGGCTGTAATTAGTTTTGTTATATATGTCTGGCTTCTGGTATGTAGGTGTGGCCAGTCAAGCATCACGTTGCACGTTGCGGCTCCTTCTTGGGATGTCTCGGGGATCCTTAAACCTTAAGCCCCAAGCCCCTTGCTTGGACATCTCCTATGTGGGAGTTTCCGAAAATAGGGGGGACCTTATTTTGGGGTCCTTGTAATAAGGATCCTATTATTTAGGGTACTATATTAGGGTCCCCTATTTTCGGAAACCCCCATGTGGTCTGGGTACAGTGCGAACCCTGACCAACCTTGGGCCTTAGACCCTGTAGCCGAAGCCCCGAACTCTGCAGCAATGCTTTGTGCTCCTGGATGTTCAGCTCTTTAGGGTTTAGGGCTAAAGGGTTTAAGGGTTTAGGGTTTCGGGTGTAGGGGTTTGGGGGTTTAGGGTTTAGGGGTTTAGGGGTTTAGGGCCGGTTTAGGGGTTTAGGGTTTACGGGTGAGACTAAACAAGCTCTCGCAGAGCAGGCGCAGTGCTTCTTCGTTGAAAGAATGGGAGCCTTCGTTGACAAGCCAATGCGTCAATACGCAATGCCACGGAACTTATCGTTCCACTGCTGGACAAGCTGCTGTGGGGACAGTTTCTGCTGGGTCTCGTGACGCTGCATTATCTTAGGGGCTGAGTACCCTAGCCCAAAAAAGGTTAACCTTTCGAATTATAGTAGGATAATATAAGCCCCAAAAGGTTAAAGGTTACCCACTCAGCCCCTAAGTTATGGAGGCTGTCCGTCGAAGCCGTTGCACCGCGAGTCCTTCTTCGGCAGGATAGAAGCTTGCGGATTCCGGGTCGGAAACGAAAGACATGCGACAGGTTGGTTGTGGCTTGCCCTGATCCCTACAGCTAAAGCTGCAGGGCTCAGTTGCTCCTGGTTTTGCCCATCCAAAAACCCTCACCAACAATGGTGGACACGAGACTGGGCAACGTCCCAACAACTCGGACAGCTTTACAGCCGTTGCACTGCCTCCTGTGGCTATTGGAAGCATTTGTCCGAAACTGTTTCCATTCGAAGCACTTGCCGAGATTGCCGGAATCTCTACCCGATTGGATGTGTCAATGTTTTTTCGCGGCTCGCCAGCCGCCCGATCGCGCCAAGGCTTACAATCGCGCCCTACTAAAATCCTAAACCCCTAAACCTTATAAACCCTAAACCCTAAAACCTAAAACCCTAAAACCCGAAACCGTAAACCTTCAGCCCTAAGCGTCCGAAAACTAAACCCTCAACCACAAGCCCCTCGGTCTACGCTCCAAACCCTACTTAAAGGATCATGGGACTTAGTAAGTAGGGTTATAATTAGGGTAACTATACTTATAAGCCGACTTAAGGGACTTATAACCTTGCTTACTAAGTCCCATGATCCTCCAAGTAAGCCTAAACACATCTACAAATCCCGAGTACCCTCACCGAGTGGCCTGTCGCCCAACAACTTTTGCTGCCAAGAGCAAAGAGGTACTACAAGTCGCGGCCTGCCGAAGCAAAAGCGAAGCACTACCAGGAAACCTCAGGTTGCCCAGCAGCTGCTCGGAACTTCAAATGTTCACAGAAAGCCGTGACATCCCGCCCTGGCTGTGGGTTGGCCGTGGGAGAAGACTTTACAGCGGGATGTACGGGCTCCTCACTCTGCTGTGCACATGGATTTACACTCGTCAGGACATATACAAATCCCGAGTACCCTCACCGAGTGGCCTGTCGCCCAACAACTTTTGCTGCCAAGAGCAAAGAGGTACTACAAGTCGCGGCCTGCCGAAGCAAAAGCGAAGCACTACCAGGAAACCTCAGGTTGCCCAGCAGCTGCTCGGAACTTCAAATGTTCACAGAAAGCCGTGACATCCCATTCCGTTTCAGCATTTATGCTCACTTGGCGAAGCCTGCTCATCGCAGCGCCGCTAGTAGTTTGACTGGCAGCGTCTGGGATCTCCGACGGATGGCAGGATGCCGAGCAGGAGGAGCTTGTTCCCACCGCTTGAGAAGAAGAGCGTGCTTTTCGTATCTTGCGACCGATTTCTTGGCTTGCCATCTTCCTCTCTTTTGGATTTTCATCAGCGACCTGCGTTTGTGGAACGCGTCGTTGGAGGCCCCTGAGTGTCTCAAAATGTGTGGCATGACACATTGGGATTTGTACCCCAGCGTTTTGGCAGCAGCTCTAAACCACTGCTCATAGCGCTCCAGGGAAAGGTGCTCGAAGAGGTCGCTCGTCACAAGCTTCATGTAGAGCTTCATCGCATCTTTAAGCCATTTTCGGTCTGGCCTGTCTGCGATGAGTACCGAGTCGTCGTAGCTGCCAGTCTTGGTTGAAGACCCAAGCTCAAAAGGAGCCAAGACCAGCGACCAAGAGTCATATCGGCCACCCGCTGGGAAGCCGACATTGGCGAGACTAAGACCTAGGCATTCTGAAGGCCTGATGTACGTGTCGTACTGCAGGACGATGGCAAAGGCAATGTCGATGTTGTTTTGCTCCAGTGCCAGCGTGGCGAAGTCAAACACAAACTCTTCAGGAGCCGGAAGACGCATGCCACCAGGGGCAAGCTTTTTCCAGCCCGCCAGAGCTTCCTTCGCATTTGGAAGGAATTGTTGACGGGGAACTGTGCTGCGCAGTAGCTGGAGCCCATAGATCAGGTAGGAGCCGATAGAAGGCGAAGCCTCCTCCTCGAGCGCCAGGCGGGTCAAGTAGCGGGTGACCAGCCGATCTATGTTTGCTTTGGTGATTTTCTGGCCTGCAGGCGCAGCCCAGGCTTCAAAAGCTCTAATCTGCTTGTGGTAGGCGTCCAAAGTTTTCTGAGACACCTTCAGCGCCCTCAGCTCCACAAGGGGTGAGAGCTTCGTCCCTTCAGGAGTGGTGCGACGTTTTGCGCGCCGCTTGGGCGCCACATCCTTGGTTGTAGCCAGCGAGCTTCGCGAGGTCAAAGGCGGTGAAGTGGCCGAAGACGACGGGGTGGGTGCGAAGGTACTGCCGCGACTCCTCGAGGAAGCGGTCGTCGACGTCAAGGAGCTCGGTGTTCTCAAAGTCGCCATCCGCCTGAACGCCTCTTCCGGGAGCCGCAGAAGGTTGCCGTCGAGCTCCACTCGCCGCCTTTTCAAGGCCATGGAGGTAGTCGAGAGCATCGTCAGGCCGACAGCTACCTACTGCACTGCGAGGGGCGTGCGCCCGTAGCAGCTGAGCCCAAAGCCTACACAAGCTTTCGGGATAGGCTCCGGCTCCAGTAGTGCGATTACGTGTCAAATGCTTGCCACCAATGTCCACACTCTCGCTGCCCCGCAGTTGCCAGTGCACATGACCCCCACTGCAACGTTTCTGAAGTGCTCGAAGCCCTGGGATATTGGTCAGGATGCTGGTAGGTTTCTTGTAGGGTTGGTTGTAGGCGCACATGTGCAAGGTGAGGAAAAACATGCCCCGGATCTTAAACAGGTCACGTATAGGACCGAACTGCCACAATCTGCTGGTCTGAGGGTTCTCGATGGACACGAAGACATGATGCCGAAGACAGGCCCTTATCATGCGAGCAGAGAAGAGCGCTAAGGCGACCCCCACGGTTTCCTTGTGCCTAGCTTTGTCATAGTCCCGGATATTGTGCCGGGCCTGTGACCATACAGTACACGGGGTCCCCAAGTGCACGCACCAAAGAGCTCCTGTTTTGACCAAGCTGAGCAAGAAGTTCTGAGTCCGAGGATTGAAGAGGTCGAACTGCCGCCCCTTCGCCTTCTCCACGTCCGGTAGCACCCGAAGCGTAGACTGTGACACTGCCTTCGTGAGGTTGGCCGTGCCGGAGAAGAGCTCGAGGAAGTAGCGAGCCGGCGCCCCGTCGCCAGCAATGTGGGTACCATGGGCCGAAGTGTCCAGCTCCAAGGAGTCGGCGTGCAAGGTCACGCCCTGGATGTCGGCAAGGTCCGCAGACTGCTGAGGTCGAGGTGGCTGCCCGCGAGGAGGTCGTTCGAAGTCAGGACCCCATCGCCTCGAAGGCTCATCTGACACGTTGCGCTTGCTTTCAATGTGGCGGATTCTCCATTGAATTCGCCCCGCTATCTGGTAGGCCGCCGCGCGCCTGCACAAGGAGTTCAGAGATCCAGACCCGCTTCTGCCCTTTTCAAAGGCAAGGCAGCACACCAAGTTGTCTGTCACGGAAAGCGCGGTTGTGCCCAGATGCCGTGTGGTGCGGGTGAGCCTACGAAGCCCCATCAGAAGAACTCTGCCCTCCTTGACATTGATGTGCTCAGCGACGTTCTTCCAGGGCGCCGATGTCACCAAAGTCCAGCGCCGCTCATCATCCCAGGCCCTGTCCAGAGCCGGAAAGGTTGGCCCAGCGATGACGGTAGAACCCGGGTGCCCACAAGATTCATCTTCTCCAGCATGGGTCTGCCTGGGCTCTTTTGGACCAAGAAGCCGAGAACGTTTTCGCCTGAAGAGCTCGGTGGAGTACTCGTAGTCGGCCTTCTCGCTGAGGTAGCGTCCGTAGGCAGTTTGAGTCCCCACTCCGGCTCCCGGCGCATGCCCAACGAAGCCTGGAGTTTCGTCCTTGGGCATTTTGGGTAGAGCCAGCTCATTGGTGTCCAGCTGCGGTATGAAGCGCCACTTCTCACGATGATCCAGAGCCGATTGAAGTTCACGATGAGAAGCCTGCGTATACATGAGGGCGTAACCTCGGTCCGAAGAATCGCCAATGTGTACCTCCTTGCAGAAGGGGGCAGACATCTCATGCTCCACCAGAAAGATCAGCCCGAGAGCTTGCCGAAGCTCTCCCCGAACGCTGGGCCATAGAGTGACCCGGCGGTCCCCGCTCTGCGCAGCGAACTTGTAGGTAGCAGAGAAAACAGCCATGGCGGGTCGTAGTAATTGGAAGTGAAAGTTGGCCAGCCCGAGGTACACACGGAGCAGCCGACCAGAGACTCGTCGTCGCCGAAGAAGCCCGCGCGTCGCCAGCCACAACTTCCACGCCCTGTGAGGTTTAGCAGTGGCGGTGCACCGCTCACCAAAGGCCAAGCGAAGACCCAGGCTATCCATCTGCCGTTGGCTTTCCACGCCATCCACTTCAAAGGGGATGCCCAACTCCTCAAAGTGCTGCGCAATGCGAGCCATTCGGCGGCCTGCCTCTCCGGGGCGCCCGCCAATGACGTGCACGTTGTCCACGTAGGTCCCAGTGACGGGGCGCCCTGGTAGAACTCGAGGGGCGGGTCGCCGGTCTCGGATTTCCTCCGTCTCAGGAACGTCCCGACAGGATGTCGCCGCCACCTGGTGACACACAATCTCGTTCGCCAGGTAGAGTGCCCAGCTCCAGCCCATGGGGATGCCCTTGAAAGCCGCATAAACTCGTTCGCCTGGACGCAGTGCCTCGTTCTCGCCAGTCTCGTCGTTGTACACATAGTCCACGCGAAAGCCGTTCTCCCTGAGCTCCTGGTCGTCAAAGGTGTCGTCAGTGCAGAACCAGGAAGCAAGCTCAGGGACGCAGAAGTTGTAGAAGCAATCGCCCACGTCTCCCGCCTCCGCAGTGACACCGTTCATGTCCAAGGCCTCGCCGAAGCCGTTGCTCAGGAGAGTTTCGCGGGTCAGGTCCACAGCGGTTAGGCCAGCGGGAGTCGCCAAGCGCGTCACTGGAGGAGGCTGATGGCAACTGTTCGCCTGCCGGGCGTCGATGATGAGCCTCTGTTGCCCATCTTTCTTGCGAACAGTGAAGAACCCCACTCGAGCTTTGCGGCGTCGCCGGAAGTCCAGGAGATTGGCCTTGTCCAGGGCTTGATACAGCAGGATCCGCTTCCGCTTGTCCCGCCTGAGCCCCGGATCCCAATAAGGTTCATTCAGGTCCTCCCGGATGAGGTCCAGCTCCAAGCCAGGTCGTTCCACGAGTTCGGAGAAATGTTCTAAGTAACCGCGTGCTTCGGGGGGGGCAAGGTCTCGCGCGTCCTTCGGGTCCAGTCGCCGACGTAAGATCTTGATCTTGTCGAGGTCCGTGGCCACCAATGGACTTGCCTCCTGTGAGTACAGGTAGGAGCGCTGGGCGAGGTCCTGCAGAGCTCCCGCTTCCGACAAGTCCGCGGGACATTCTCCAAAGGACTCCACCCGTCGCCATATATCCTCCAACATCCATGTTTGTACGGAGGTCAGAGGAAGTGTGGGCGATGCGGCAGCATCAAAAGAGGCTGCGGCGAGCACATTCAAAGAGCGCAAGGAAGCGTCCACTCGCCGGTGCAGCTGTGTAACCAAAGTCGAAGAACGATCACCCCCTCGCCCATCAGGAAGTCGAGGCAGAGGAAAAGGATCCCCATGCCGACGGTGCAAAGAAGGATGCCGCACACTGAATTCACGCCATGCATCCGCCGAAGTTTTGGCGGCAAGCTCGGGCCTGTGGCCCCCGACGGGGAGCTTGCCGCTGCTCGCGCTCATTTGGCCGAGCTGGCGCCGCCTTGGCCGGCGCCCGAAGTCTCCTCGCCCTTCCCTTTCTTCTTCTTCTTGTTCTTACGCTGCTTCCCCTTGCCTCCACCACCTCCCCCATCATCATCAGAGCTGGAGCCGCCATCATCACCGCGGCCTCCTCGGGTGCGGAGCTGGCGGCGCTCCTGGTTGTACAATCGCTCCTGCTTCCAGATGGTTGCCCGCTCCTTAAGCCGGCCCGTCACCCACTCCGTGAACTTCGAGGTGTTGGCTCTGCCGTCCGGGAGCGCAGCCGAGCCCTCGATGATGTCCAGCCCCGAGAAATCGGGCTGCAGGGGATTCCTCTCCACAGCCAGCTCCGTCTGGATGACCCATCTAGATAAATGCTCTCCGACAGCAAGGGAACTCGCATCAAGCTGATCAAAGGTGTGCATCAACCTCAAAGCCTCGCACAAGCCCCGATGGATATGAGCAGCACTCGCCCGCTTAGAAACCCCCGACAGCCGAACCCACTCCGCGTGATAGTGCAAGAAGCCCCCCGCAGCCGAAGCCACAGACTCATGGAATTCTCGGGCAGCTCGAACACCTGAAATAGGAAATTCGGGGTCGGCCGTCGACTTCATAAAAGCAACGGCCTCCTTCAAGTCCAGCCGCTTTTTGCCACTCGGGTCCCGATGATCTCCCAAAAGCCGAATGTCCGAGGTTTCAAGCCCGCGTGCTCGACGCCACTCATCAATCTCATTGCTGCCGACGCGCTCGACAAAGACTTCTTCACCGCCAAGCAGGATAACCCCCTTGCAAGTGAATGCCAAACCCGTGGCCTCATTCGCCAAGAGCCCCGCGTCCACAGGCCGTCCAAAGTCAGAGTGCCGGGGATCCGACACCACCCAGCTGAAGGCATCAGTGTCAAGAACGGCTCCTTCTCCCAACACCGCCGCCTGGATCTGCGCTTGCCGCTTGAAATTCGCCAGGCTGGCCCTGCCAATGGGATCGTGGGCATAGATCTCGTTCACTATGTCCCCAGGAAAAGGAGCTGCCCTGTCTAACTCCCGGTGCCGCTGGGCCCCTAAGTCATGCCTCTGGATCTCTAGGTCGGGAGTCAAAGTAAGCCAATTGCCAGCTTCTACTCTGTGGAGCAAAATACGGTGGTGCCAAAAGAACCCAGCAGCGTCTCCCGGAAAGTGGACCAGCACTTGAACTTCAGGGATATCTAGTGTGAGGTCCGCCATGCTCGAAGATCTGAGGGCCTAGTAGGTCGCGAGCGGCCCGCGCGGCCCGGACTATCCGAAGTAGATGAAGCCTCCGATGCTCCTGCTGATGATGGCACTTGTTGCTGAATGCCAAGCTCCGAAATCGAAGCTCCAGAACTCAAAGCAGGAAGGGACTCAGGCTCAGGTAGAAGAGGCTGAGGCCGGCAAAGTCTCCACCGCACTAAGACAACCACTAAGACCAAGTCGGCAACCCCAGACAACCGAAGCAGCCAGCCTTGAATCCAGAGTTGCCACGTGCACTCGCCCGCGGAGTTCTCAAGCTCGAAGACCACTGATCTTGTCCTGGCCACTTCCTCGCGCAAAGCTTGGACTTCCTCCAGGACAACTATGGGAGGGGACCGGTGCCCAAGTCGATCCAGCGCCCAAAGTATGGCTAAGCAAAGGTAGGGACGCATCTAGGTGGGAACTTGAGCTAGAAGACTTTACAGCGGGATGTACGGGCTCCTCACTCTGCTGTGCACATGGATTTACACTCGTCAGGACATATAGGATCCTCAACTGGGTTTAGGGCTCTAGGGTCTAGGGTTTAGGGTTAAGCCCCTCTAGAACACTCATAGCACTCCTTATAGGATCTTCATACCAGCCCATATAAATCCGACTCGCCCCTGAACCCTAAGACCCCTCAGCCCTAAATTCTAAACCCTAAACCCCTAAACCCAAACCCCTAAACCCTAAACCCTGAACCCTAAACCCTAAACCCCAAACCCTAAGAGCCCTAAGAACCTAAGCCAGATAGAACCGAGGCTGCTGCCGGTGACATGACGATACCAAGCTTGTATCCTCCGCTTTGCCTGGACTTACTGGTGCTTAAAAAGGGAAGGGTTTAGGGTTTAGGG
>CAJNDV010006969.1:33138-48138 GCA_905221635.1 Symbiodinium sp. CCMP2456 | reverse complement strand
TTAGGGGAATTTGGGCTTAGGAGCCCAGCGACTGAGGCCTTCTCAGCTGGATGCAGCTCGGCAGACCAGGGGTTAGGGTTTAGGGTTTAGGGGTTAGGGTTTAGGGTTTAGGGTTTAGGGGTTAGGGTCTATGAATCTGCTATAAAAGCTCGAGAGGGTTCTAAATTTGAGGCATTCTGCGAAGGGTTTTATTTATGGTCTTCTGGCCGTAACAGGTGCATGTTCTGTTGGGGCAAGGGTTCTGTGAATTTGCTACAAGGGCTCTAGAGGGTTCTACAATGAGGGTATGCGAAGTGCTTATCTATGGTGTTAATCGTCCTAACGGGTGCCTGTTTAGTTATTGGGGGGTGGAGGGGTGAGGTTTAGGGTTGTGATGCTTGTGCATGGGTTTTGTTCTGGTTTTTCCACAGCATTCTGTTGGCTACTGCAGAAGTCTAATATAGGTGCCTGAATCGCTACCAGTACTATTTGGGGGCTCCTGATCAGAATTATACTATATAAATTAGCCCGAAGCCCTATTCTCATTGTAAGGGCCCCTACTTTACCCTAAGGGTCCAAAGGACCCAATAATTGGGTACTTTGGTCACGCATAGTAGCTATCTAGGCTATTGGGAGAGTATATGATAATTAGGTACTTGGACCCTTAGGTTAGTGCTTGCAGGGCATGGAGTCTTTTGGTTCCCGCCAGTGCAGGGATCGCAAGAAGAGTGCGATTACTGTAGGGGCCTTACCAATTAGAGGAGGGTTTTGGGGATTCCTTATGATATCTATTGTGTATTACACCCTAAAACCCTGTTCTAATTGTTTAGGCCGCTATATTAGATGGACCTAAGAACCCTATACCTGTACCTGGCAACCTTAATCGTGACTTCTCTCAAGGTATGTTTTTAAGCGTCTGTTTATATGTTCTGCTCTTAACGGGATCTCCAACAAAGAGGAGTGGAGGCCAAGATTGTAAGTCTTGAGCCCTAAATAAACCTTGCCTTGAACCCCAAGGGGCACCTAGGGTTCAGAGTCTGGGGTTTAAAACGACAGCTTCCTAGTTTCACAAAGCTTTTGTGCCCTGCATTTAACAGTCAGAAGTAGTCGATATCCACCTTTTTGGACTCACCTTCCACAGACCCCCCCAAAGGCGCCGGCTAAATCAAATGACGCTTATTAGCCCTAACACCGTAAATTCTAAAAAGCCCGGCCCCTAAACCCAAGAGTTACCCAGAGGCCCCATAGTAGTTCCTTTTGGGGGTTCATATTTAGAATCCTATAAGGTAATCCCAAAAAAGGAACTACTATGGGGCCTATGGGTAGGGACCCCCTCACACCAACCGAGGCTGTGGCGGGAGATCTTCTGAAGCGCCATATCGAACTGCTTGGATGCAATGTCCACACTGCCGTGCAGCTGCAGGATGTGCTGGCGGAGGAGGTTGGCGTACCCTACACCGTAAGCCCTAAACCCTAAACCCTAAACCCTAATTCCTAAACCTAAACCCTACACCCTAAACCCCAAGTTCACAGTTTACGGTCTTGGACCAGCGCCTCGGACTCAGGGTTTTTGCTGGATGCCTCTTAAGGTTTAGGGTTTAGGGTTTAGGGTCTTCATCGGAGTTACGTCGGGTTTTACAAGGGTTTTGGATGCTGGAGCACCGGTTGTTTGGCTAATTTTGGTTCGGTGTGTGATGTGAGGGCCTAAATAGTTACCAGGGCTATTTTCGGGGTTCCTGACTATAATAACAGTATAACATACCCCACAACCCTATTCTGATGATAAAGGCCCCTATAATATAAGGGGTTGCGCGGCTTCAGTTATATTATATGTCCAGGCTGCCTGTACAGACCTTGAATCATAAACCCTAAACCCTAGACCTTTGACCCTAAACCCTAAACCTCGAACCCTAAACCCTAAACCCTAAACCCTAAACCCAAACCCTGACTGCAAAACCTCGAGATCCCTCGTACCCGGGGATTCAAACACCCGCCGATGTTTGGGTTCAGGGTTTATTAGGGTTTAGGGGTTTAGGGTTTAGGGTTGGGGTTTGGGAGAACCTACTATTTTGTAGGGTTTGGGGTCGCAGGTAGAACCTTACCAGAGCCCTAGCGGAACCCTGAGAAGACTGCCAACAAGGCCGCAAGCCCTAGTTAAGCTCTAAAGGGTCCTGTTCTTCGTCCTTGGTACAGAGCAGTTCGGGGAACCCGACTTCCTCGCCGCATGGGAAGGAAAGCTCCTCCATCCATTCGCTCCTTCCTGCGGAGAGCAGGGAAAGCTGAAAACTACGGCGAAAGCTACCCAGGACATCTGGGAGATGGTAGATATGCAGGAGGAGCTTTGTGGTACGTGGCGAACGTACACCCGAGATATGCAAGGCTGTCTGAGCAGCAAGAAGAAGCAACGCATGCAGTTCACATAGTAGCGGAGCGCTGAGTGCGTTCTTAGAGAGCCATATTCTGCCCAGAACGTCTCCGTGCCAGACGCCACGCCAGAAGAGGAGTTTGACCGTGTTGGTCCTGGACCAGGCCCTAAACCCTAAACCCTAAACCCTAAACCAGCTGCACCTGCTGAAGGAGCCAACCTTTTCGCTGCTCAGAAGCCTGCTGTTAGTCCTCCCTTCAAAAAACCCTGAACCCTAAACCCCGAAACCCCTAAACCCCTGAACCCTAAACCCTAAACCCCGAAACCCCTAAAACTCCTATCCTAAACCCTCCACGCTATAGACCCTACACCTCCTTGAGTTCTAGAGACCTAAACCCTAAACCTCTATAGGTCCCTTCCTCGAAACATCCTTTAGTTCTAACCCTAAACCTCTATGGGTCCCTTAAGGAACCCTATTACACGGACCTTTAGTATAGCCCCTGTACAGCACTTGAAAGGAACATTCTGGTTCTTCCAAGCCCAAAACCAAACGCGTTCTTTAGAACCTCAAGGGTTTAGGGTTCATGGCAAGCACTGTAAAAGCCGACAGGCCCCATAAAACCCTATACAAGGCTAATAAAGAACCCCCAACGTCCTCAAATTCAACCCCGCAGCCCCTCCTAAACCCAAATCCCTAGACCCTGAACCCCTAAGCCCCTGAATCCTGAACCCCAAACCCTAAGACCCTAAACTCTAAACCCTAAAACGCCGAAACCCCAAAACCCCTAAACTCTACCCAAAAAAGACACCTCAGAGGAAACCTCCCACAATCTCTTGGAGGCCGGGATATATGCGTTGCGCTACGCGCAAGATGGCGTGCAGATGGAATTGGACATCGACCTTTTGGCGGCTTTGCTGAAAAGGGGGGCTTAAGGGTTTAGGGTTTAGTTTAGGGTTTAGCCCAACCCTAAACCCTAAACCCCTACAGTTTAGGGGTTTAGGGTTTAGCGGTTTCCGGTTTAGGGTTTAGAGTTTAGGGGTTTAGGGTTTAAGGTTCAGGGTCTAGGGTGTCACAGGGTTCCCTGAACCCGAAAGCCCTGCGGGTTTCTTGAAGGAATCATTTAAGGTACTGTCGGGGCCTTAATAATCAGAATGGGGTTTTGGGGGGTTCCTTAAAGGGTTCTATAAGGGCTACTATAAGGGTTTAGGAAATTGGGGCCTTACTAAGTAGAATAGGGTTCTGGGGTATATTATACAATAATAATAATAATAATAATAAGGACCCCCCCCCCCCCAACAAAAATCGTATAGGCCCTTGGCAACTCAATGCTTTTCAGGAGGTCTACCGGCCTAGGGCCAGGGCATCGAGGGTTTGGGGGGCTTGTAGGTGTCCAGGGGTTACGGTTTAGGGTTTAGGGTTTAGGGTTTAGCTAGGGACCTTAAGGGTACAGAAAGGGTATATAGTAGGTTTTTAAGGATCCCAGCCTTAAGGGCCCATACTAGGGGCCCACGGGTTCAATCATAGATTTATAGGGTTTAGAAGGTCAGATGCCGAACTCCTTCAACCTTTCTCTCGGCAGAGCCGCCAGATATCACCGTAAGGGGTCAAGGGCTCCTGTAAGGGTTCCTAGTCCTAGAAGGTCTAGCATTTCGGCTTTAGGTTTAGAGGTGAGCCTTTAGGGATAGCAGCTTCTGCATGTCTAGGGCTACAGCCCAAATGTTTTTTTTTGCTGGCCTTTAATCTAAGTATCCGGTGTGTAGGCGCATGGCCACTATGAAACCCTACACCCTACCGAAGCCTCATAAACCCTTTGAAGAACTCTCAGAAGACACCCTGACAGGTACATGCACCCTCAGGGAAGATGCACTGGCAAGAGTTACCAGTCTAGTATAACTACTCAGGGTTTGGGTGCCTGCTTCATCACCAGAAACGGATCTTACATGATGTGCCGTCCATATCCACCCGCAACTCAGGTAGTGTCCTGCGGCATTAGGCTTTGTGGGGGAGGGGGGAGGGTGCGTGTGTCTGCTGTTCAGAGGGCAAGGGGATCGCACCCTTAGTACTGGCAACGCACGAACCCCAATGGAAGTTGTAGCCCCGTTTTGCATAGTGGAGTCGTCTTGTCTGCGTAACAGAGCAGCCTCAAGAAGGTACTTACGGCAGTCCTGAAGAGCGTTGATGCTGTATTTGACAAAAGAAACGTCCATAAAGAAGCTGCAGCGCTGAAGAATAGTTGTGTTGGTTCGACCTTGCAGGCCATCGGGTATTCGTCTTTTGCTAGCTGAGGGCTGGTAAGGGCCGTGCCGAAATTCATGCACGCATTGAACAAACGTACCAATTGTTACAGACGTTCTTTGTTGAGGCCTGCTAATGTAATACTAATCCCTAAACTTTGCATTCAGAACATAATGTTTTTGGCGTTGGGTTCTCGGTCGCGGTTTGTTAGCGGCAGGAGGTCAAGAAGAGGGTCTACTACCAGCTCCCACCGAAAGATCATGCCTCATCAAAGCATCAGTTTGCCCATCACCGTGTAAGCCACTTTTTCTTAGTTGGCGAGGCTTGAGAATCTTAAACTCAAAACGGCTGGAGTTTCGAGGATCCAAGTGGAGCAACATTAATCGATTTTCGATCATGCCTAAGGATCCCTCTATGTATACCTAGAGAGTTCTTTTTCTTGACAAGAAGCATAAACGTGGTTAGAATCTCTAAAACATTCCGACTGCGGAATATTCCTTCGTGTTTACCCATAGGCCCCATAGTAGTTCCTTTTTGGGGATCATATTTAGAATGCTATAAGGTAGTCCCAAAACGGAACCACTATGGGGCCTATGGGTAGAAAGACATACTGGGAGACTGATGCTTTCAACATCCTTTGAGAAACAACTTGCACCCTGAAGGCCGAACATCGAAGGCCCAAACCCTCCACCCTGAACCCTAATCTAGGGGCCCTAATCATTACCAAAACTATTTTGGGGGTTCCTTTTTTCAATAATAGGATAATATACCCCCCCAAAAACCCCATTCTAGTTATTACAGCCCCTACATCCTAAACCCTTATAGTAGCCCCAACAGAACCCCGAAAGGGGAACCCTTTAGAGGAACCCCCAAATACCTTATTCTAATTCTTAAGGCCCCTATATGAATCCTTTATAAGACCTGAGACCCTGATCCCCACCCCCGCAATCTCAGTAACGCCGACGGGGTACGTAGTTCCTGAACATAAATCCTCAAGCTTCAACCCTGAACCTTGCCAAGCCTAAATAACTAGTTCACCCACATCCCAAGACCCTAAACCCTAGACCTTAAACCCTAAACCGTAAAACTTTAAACCCCAGACCTTAAACCTTAAACCCTAAAACTCTAAACCCCAGACCTTAAACCCTAAAAGCTGAACCTCGACATCCCCTAAACCCTTCGGAAGCTTTGGCGGAGGAGAAGGGCCCGTAAAGCTTCATCTGCCCAGACCGACCACTTCACTAAAAAGAAGATACCTGGGCTTTGGAGTACCATACGTTAATATTTTTTTTGGGGACCTGCCCCTTAAAGGAACCATTATGAAATAAAAGTCTATACTTTTTTCTCCCTGGTTACTTCAAAGCCCAGATACAGTTTCTGAAACCATAATATTAACCCAAACCCCTAAACCCTAAAAACCCTAAACCCCTAAACCCTAAAAACAAAAAACCCTAAACCCTAAACCCTAAACCCCAACCCCAATACAATTTCGCTCATAAAGACCCTCAACCCAATAAAACCTAAACCCTAAACCCTACTACCCCAAGCCTAAACCCCAACCCTACTACAATTTCCTTCATAAAAACCCTAAACCCAATAAACCCTAAACCCTAAACCCTAAACCCTAAACCTAATACAATTCCCCAATAAATAGGGCTCTGGGGCCCTCGGGGACTCCGCTCTGCGAGGCCGCGGGACGAGCTGGCGCGGAACTGTGGCCTGGAGCTGGGAGCCTTGCTCCAACTTTAGCTTAGGGTTTAGGTTTGAGGGTTTTGGGGGTTTTAGGGTTTAGGGTTTAGGGTTTTTAGAGCCTTGGGCCGACTTTGGCTTAGGGTTTCGAGGGTTGAGGGTTTAGGGTTTAGGGTTTTTAGGGCCGACTTTGGCTTAGGGTTTGAGGGTTTTAGGGGTTTAGGGTTGAGGGTTTGGGGTTTTCAGGGTTGCTGATTGAGGGTTTTAGGGGTTTGATGGTTTAGGGTTTAGGGTTTTTGGGTTTGAGGGGTTGAGGGTTTTAGGGTTTGGGGTTTTAGGGGTTTGAGGGTTTTACGGTTTGAGGTGGAAGGGTTTAGGGTTTTAGGGTTAAGGCTTTTTAGTGTTTTAGGGTTTGGGGTGTGAGGGTTGAGGGTTTTAGGGTGTTGGGCGTTTGGGGTTTAGGGTTTTGGGGTTTTGGGTTTTAGGGCCTAGGGTGAGGGTTGAGGGTTTAGGGCTTTTGGGTTGGGGGGGTTTGGGGCTTAGGGCGTTTAGGGTTTGGTTTAGTAGGGTATAGTAGGGTAGCTGTTTTAGGCTACCTTCAAAAGGGTTCCTTTAAAGGGGTTCTCTTTTACCGGCTACTATAAGGGATTAGGGCTTGCAGTAGGGTTTAGGGTTGTAGGGTTTAGGGATTGGGATTTAGGGATTTAGGGTTTGGGGTGTAGGGATTGGGGTTCAGAGATTTGGGGTTCAGGGATTTAGTGTTTACAGGGACTGGGGTTTAGGGTTTTTGGTTTAGGGTTTAGGGGTTTTGGGCTACTATCGAAGCCAGGGAATTAGAACGTCGTTATCCTCATGCCTTCGAGGAAAAGTATAGGGGATCTTAGCACTACTCATGCTCAATCCATACCCCAACTTTCTGGGATTTACTGGGTCTATATATAAACCCTAAACCCTAAACCCTAAACCTATAGGGATTAGGGATTAGGGTTCAGGGGGTTCGGGATTCGGTTTTACGCAATGGATTTCGTGGGGCTCCTGGCTCAGGGCTTCGGCTGTTAAGGCTTTGGGGGTTAAGGTTTAGGGTTTAGGGTTTAGGGTTTAGGGTTTAGGGTGGCTGTTGAGGCTTTGGGGGTTAAGTTGAGGCTTTTAGATTCGTTGATGCTTGTTTACGGGCTTCTGGGTTTCTGTGTTCTTTAGGGCTCTAGATTCGTTGATGCATGTGTGCGGGGTTCTGGGTTTCAGTGTTCTTTGGAGTGCTTTTGTTGGCGGCGGGCTTTTCGCGCCTCAGGGTCGTAGGGCTCATCATCACTCAACATCCGTTAGTGAGGGTTTAGGATGGTTTAGGGTTTAGGGTTCCCTGCAATAATAAGAACAAGGATAAAGAAGTCAACAAATAAATATGGAAGGTACAAATAACGAGAACAAACATGACAAGGAATGGCGCATCTGTTGCTTTCAGAGACGGTCAAGACGCAGCAGATCTCTAATCCTAATGAAGATATGTATAGTCCCACTTACTAAGTCCCCTGAAAGGCCTATAAGTCACGCTCAGTACTTTAATTTCGAGGATTGGGGGACTTTGCAGGTCGTAAGTAGGAAGGCTCGTCGGACAGGGGGTGCCTTATTTTGGGGTCCTTATAATAAGGATCCTACTATTCAGGGTACTCTATTAGGGTCCCCTATTTTTGGGAACCCCCACATACCAAATCCCCTGATCCATCAATCAGTGAACCGCCATGCATCCCATGCAGCATTTGGGGTTTCGATTTGGATGCACCTCCGCAGACTATATACATCGTCTAAAAATGGCGGGCTCAGGGTTGAATAACGCTGATCGAAAGAACCCAGGCAGTTGGAAACCCGATTCAGGACAAGTAGTGCTGGGATTCCCTATGCATTACTCTTAAGGATTGTTGCTATTGGGTTTCCACCTGTTGGGCTTCAACTATAAAAGGCTGAATCCACGACTCAGGCCAACGCGGAGGGGTCAAGGTGGACAGTTGCCTCCGGTCTACCAGCGATGCCAACATCTACGCCGTCGGCGAGGCTGCCCGTCTCACGGTGTGGGAGTGAGAGCGGGCCTACCATTCTCCCCCCCCCCTCCCCCCCTGCAACAAAACAGTCTTTGGTGGATATCGAAAACACTTATAAATAAACGAGAGAGAGAGAGAGATGATATATATATATATATATATGTAGAAATACAAAGCAAAATGGTGGAGCCAAAGATGCGGAGATATGGCGCTGGGTTCCTTATTCAAACCCAATAGGTAGGATATTAAAGGATGGAAAAAAGGGTACCCTTATTATGACGAAGGGGCTACTGTGGAGCCTTGAACTGTAGGTCTTGGAGTTCAGGGCTCCCACTTCGGGGTTGTTTTTGGGGTTTAGGGTTTAGGGTTAGTATATATACCGTCGTTCATGACCTGCAATATGCGGGTATCCCGGCAGCTCTTGAGCCTGATACGCTTGAGGCTCAGTATCTGAGCTTGACAGTCCCCAACCCGTTGGGCAGCGCCAGAGGAGCAAGCCAAGCATGCGTGGGCCAGCGCGTGGAGCGGGCATCGGGATCATCGCAAGCATGATGGCCTCATACTCGGCCGCATCCACTTTGACTGAGCAGTGCTTGACAGCGTTTGCCGGTGCATTGGCAGGCTGGCACGTGAAGGTTGGTTCGCAGGCGCAGACCGTGACTACCTATAGTCTCCATTGTAGTTCCTTTTTGAGGATACCTTATAAAATCCTTAATATATAATTGGTTAAACCAAAAAAGGAACTACAATGGAGACTATAGGTAATCTACATTACTGGTTCAGAGTCTCACCTGGCCTGACCATCCGGGACTTCTGTAGCACCAACCTGACGCCGCGACGCCTGGAGCGCAAGCGCCATCCCTAAACCCCAAAACCCTAAACCCTAATTCCTAAACCCCAAACCCTAAACCCTAAACCAAAACCCGAAAACCCCTAAAACCCCTAAACCCCAAGCCCAAGACCCTTTACTTTGCTGGAAACCTCAAGGGTTTCATGTTCCTCGTTCTTGTTAAACCCGGCTTTTAATAGAGATCGCAACAGCTTGTCATGCCATCCCCTTGTATTAGCATTATAGCCTGAATTATAGCCTTTAGCCCTATACCAATGCTAGGGCCCCCTACATGACACCCCCAAGACTCGGAGAACCCAACAACTAGTTATCCCTCTTTGGGGCACGTATTCTCCCTATATGATAGTACCCTAAACCCTAAACCCTAAACCCTAAACCCTAAAACCCTAAAACCCTAAACCCCTAAACCCCTAAACCGTAAAAACCCTAAACCGTAAAAACCTAGCCTTCTCGGAAGATAGAAAGAAATCTGCACGCGGAGCCTGAGGAGCCCCAAACATGAGGCTTTTCTTGATGCTTAATTACACTTCTAACCCTAACAGCAAGGTTTTTTTGATGCTTAATTACTTCTAACCCTAGCAGCCCTAGCTGCGTACCTGAACATAGAAAAATATCGGATCTTCTTGAGGAAGTGCATAGGGAGCTCTAAATATGCAGGTTTGTTCTTAAGGGTCAGGGAAAAACGCACAAGGCTCTTAATTCCGGCGTTCCGCGATGATTCGTGCTAATAGGTTTGTCTCAGCTGAGGGCGGGTTTCCTAGTCCTAGTAGTGGAGCAAGTAACCTTTAACGCTTCTGTACTATAACCCCAATATTAATACCCAAAGGTTAACCTTTAGTTCCGCGTGGTACTGGCCTATCAGTGGAGCAGGTAACCTTTAACCCTTTAGGGTACTATAACCCCAATATTAACCCATAGGTTAACCTTTAGTTCCCCATGGTACTGGCCGATCAGTGGAGCGGGTAATCTTTAACCCTTTAGGGTACTATAACCCTAAGATTCACCCAAAGGTCAACTTTTAGTTCCCCATGGTACTGGACCAGTAGGGTTTTTCTGACGCTAAACCCTAAACCCTAAACCCTAAATTTTTATGACGACTGATCGGCCGACTGGCTGTCACTGCTTTTATGGGCATGCGTGGCGCTATCAGCGATTCGAGGGTTCACTGATCGCCACGCACAAGAATGATATCTGTGACCTCTTCTTATGAGTATGTTTACGATGACGACCTTCATCTTGACTTGCCGCCTTCTGCTGGCCGCCGTAATTGTTCTATCATATGGAAGCAGTACCTGGCTGACATCGTTAATCTGCTCTTTCAGTATCGTTTGGGAGGTGATTTGACATGGTTCTGTGAATTTCTTGTCCGCTGGACTGACTGTATGTTCGATAGACGCACTTGTTTAACGGGATTTAGGGTTTAGGGTTTGCCGTGCCTAAACCTGTTGCCCTGAATGCAGGTAGCCAATCACGAGGGCATGGTCTACGGGCTTTGGAAGCCGGGGACCGAGCAAGCCGAGGCGACTTGGCGATCATGGTTTTGCTTTAGTATAGAGGCCTCAATAATTACCTATACTATTTTGGGGGGTTCTTTGTTATAAGTACAGTATAATGTGCCCCCGAACCCTATTAAAATGATTAAGGCCCCTATGTTAGGTGTGTTGGGTTCTGTCTTACACGGGAACTCCTAAACCCTAAACCCTAAACGGTTTAGGGTTTAAGGGTTTAGGGTTAGGGTTTTAAGGACCACTTAAGCCGTAACGTCGCAACTAGACATCTCCGAGACCACGCGCCGGGACCGTCGCGTGAAGACGAGCAGGGATGGGGGCTCGGAAGTTGAGACCCGCCTTTGGGGTTAGGGAGTAGGGTTTAGGGTTTAGGGTGTTTAGGGTTCAGGGTTTTTTTAGGGTTTAAGTTTAGGGTTTAGGGTTTATGTAGGCTTTAGGGTTTAGGGTTTAGGGTTTAGTTGAGACCTGCCGTTCCTTCCTGAAGGGCAAGCTTTTGGCTTGGTTAGCCTAATGTAGTGGCCTTTAATACTTAGAATAAGGTTTTGGGGTGTCTTATACTTTAATTCTAATTGAACCCCATAGTATAATATCGGTAATTACAAGGCCCCTGTAGTACCTGATATGGAAATGTTTGTACTATAGAGGAGCCCGAAACCTCTTTCCAGTCATTAAGGCCCCTAGAATTGGCGCAGCAGGAAGCTACACGAATATAATGTCCTATGTGATTCGCTTGGTTCCCGTTTTAAACCTACTGTTACTACAATGGAGCCCAAAGCCCCATTGTAATTATGAAGGCCCCTAAGATCGGCGCAGCAGGAGGCTACACGAATGAGGAGTACTCCGATCCCAAAGCCCTGATAGGGCTGACAACGAGGATGCGAGGAAGAGGCTGCTTAGACAGTCTCCATTTGTGGTCATGGATGTGCCACCTCTGCTGATGCGCCTGTCCAAAGAGATAGTCAGGATTGCCGCAGAGCGCAATGGCTATGAAGCCGACAAAGGTTATGCGTCGCTGGATTCGGAGTTCTACCAGGCATTCGACATTGTCACCCAACTCAGAGCGCTGGCCTAGGGTTCCTTGAAGAGGTTAGGGTATAGAGTTTGGGGTATTAGGGTCGGGTAAAAAAGTTTAGGATAGGGTTCCTTTATAAGGGTTCTTAAAACTTGAATAAGGGCGCTTAGGATTCCTCTAGGTGAAAGAAACGGACACTCAACCCCCCCCCCCCAAACGGTCCCCAAAGCCACGCGTCCAGGCTTAGATCCGTTCTCATTCACCAGGAATGTCTTGCTTATATGGGTGGTTGTCAAAATTATGGTCCCTTTTGGGGTCCGTAATATAATACGGCACCTAATATTTAGGGTACCCAAAAAGGGACCCTAATTTTGACAGCTACCCATATGTCTACCCACAAATAGCACTGCATCTTCAGGTGTTTTCCCTGTTGGCGCTCGCTAAACCCTAAATCCTCAATTCCAAACCTGAAAACTAAACCCCAAGCCTTAACCACAAACTCTAAGCCCTAAATCCTAAACCGCAAGCCACGAATCCCCAACCCGAAGTATATAATTGGTTTAGGGTTTAGGGCTTATGGGGTCTAGGGTTTAGGGTTTAGGTTATATCATGTTTTCAAATTATCATCCACATAAAGCCATTATTACGAAATCGGGCTAGGGTTGATAAGGGAGAGCCCTTAACGGCGGGTCTTAAAGGTAGCCTAAGCCGGAATCTCTGAGTCTAGGACATTTTCAGGTGGGTAGTTACCCTTATAGGAGCCTTATAGAAGGTCTATATACCTTCTAGAAGCCTCATAGAAGCCCTATATACCCTAAACTCTCCACCTGTAGGTTCCTTTAACTGAGCCTCTGAACCGGCGCAAGAGTCGTAAGTGGACAGGTTCTGGCTGGCACCCTGGCTAGCCCTTCTGCAGGCGGGTTAGGGTTTAGGAATGTTCAGGATGTAGGGCACCGGGTGGTTTCGGCTTTCCTAGGATTCTTAGGGCTCCAGTGGATTTCGGGTCAGGCTTCGCACCCTGTTGAATTTTTGGGCTTTGAGCTGTATTGGTTGGAGACAGAGCCGAACCACACGAAGGCACATGAGGGCGTGTCCTAAACCCCGAAGCTATAAACCCCAACCCCTAAACCCAACCCAGCCCCCAACCCCTAAACCCTAAACCGTTAAACCCCAAACCCCAAACCCGTGAATCCTGAAAGGATGCCTAAAATGCCCTAAAGGAATCCTTAAACGAAGCCCAAACCCTAAACCCCTAAACCCCAAACCCTAAACCTTACGCCCTAAACCCAAAATCCTATATAAACACTAAAACCCTTAACCCAAAACCCCAACCCCTAAACCCTATACACCCTAAACCCCAAACCCGAAACCCCAAACCCTAAACCCTATACACCCTAAACCCCAAAGCCGAAACCCCAAACCCTAAACCCTACACCCAAAACGAAAATCCCTGAACCCTATACACCCTAAACCCCAAACCCTATATACCCTCTACCCCAAAACCCCAATCCCCAAACCCGAAACCCCAAACCCTAAACCAAAAAAAAAACCCAAATCCTAAACCCTACATCCTAAAACCCCAAAACCCCAAACCCTAAAGCGTTTCTGGGTTTGGGAGGCCTGCGCTACCACGGCAGCGACCTTTCGACAAAGCTGCGGCCTGGCTTTTGGGCTTTGGAGCTTTTCCTTCAAGGGCTCCTTTTTGGGTGGGTTTAGGGTTTAGGGTTTTAGGGTTTTAGGGTTTTAGGGTTTTTAGGGTTTTTAGGGTTTTAGGGTTTTTAGGGTTTTAGGGTTTTAGGGTTTTTAGGGCCTTGGGGTTTTGGGGTTTTTAGGGTGTTTAGGGCTTTAGGGTTTTTAGGGTTTTAGGGTTTTTAGGGTTTTAGGGTTTTAGGGTTTCAGGTTTTTTTTGGGTTTTAGGGTTTTAGGGTTTAGGGGCTCCTGAGTGGGTTCTTGTAATGGTTCGGTTTGGTGTATTGGGGTTCAAGGGTTTGTGGGATTTTAGGGGTTTAAAGGGGTTTGCGGGGTTGAACCGAAGGGGGTTAGGGTTCTAGCGTAGGAGTCGATCCCTGACTAATTCGCTCCAGTCCCCCCCAAGAACTCACCCAAGCCCCGAGCCTCACTTAAGAGGGTCTAGAGATGTGTAGGGCTTTAGGGTGTTACTAACACCGTGTTAGGTTTTAGGGTCTAGGGTTCAGGGTTGAGGGTAGGCTGCTTCAACAAGCCATGGCCTTCAGAAGCAAAAGCGCAATTGAGTAGAGGTAGCACTGATTGTAAAACAAATTGTAGGTTATTATTATAAACCCAAATATGGGACCTATAGGGACACATTAAAAACTTATGACTCTACATTTAATGGTACTTCAGGCCCCTGGCCCTCTCAGTAGCCCCAAGAGTCCCATAGGCATCTACCAGACCCTATAAACCCTAAACATTAAGGTCACCTGTGACCCCTAAACCGTGATTTAGCCGTTGTAGATGTTCTCATTGGTCATCCTTGTGGTTGAAAATATAATCCTCAGACACAGCTCATCCAGCACGTAGCCTTCTATGGCAACCCTTACCCTAAACCCTAAACCCTAAACCCCTAACCCCTAAACCCTAAACCCTAAGCCCTAAGCCCTAAACCCTAACATTAGATATGTTATGACGCGCTGGAAAAGAAAGCCGCAAGGAAATTGCTGGGTTGCGGCGTGGCCTCCTTTGGCGAGTCGGCGTCTTTCTGGCAGAGCCGGATCTTTGAGGCACTCTTTTACATGGCGTTCTTCTGGTTGGCCCTAAACCCTAAACCCTAAACCCTAAACCCTAACTTTTTGGGTTTCTATATGATTTGTAACAAGTAGGCTAAAAGTTTAACTTTTAGGAGAGGTTCAGAAGTCAGCCACGTTTAGATGGCATTCACATATTCGGTTTAGGGTTTAGGGTTTAGGGTTTAAGGTTTAGGGTTTAGGGTTTAGGGTTTAGGGTCACACAAAACCACTCAACATAGCGGGTTGTAAAAAAACGCAGGCCCCGCAGCCTCCTCTTCTGGATTCTTGTGTGTGTGTGTGTGTCTTGCTTGCTTGTATCTCCTTGCTTTCTTGAGTTGTCTAGGTTTGTGTTCTTAGGGTACTTAGAAATAAATTTTTAATCTTTGGTTACTATAAACCCTAAGAATTTTTAATCTTTGGTTACTATAAACCCTAAGAAGCAGCTAAAATTATAATTTGTGCTAGGGGTCTAAGTTCAGTATAGTGTTTTGGTTCATGGGGATTGTGTATTGTTTGTGCACTCCCTGCCTTTCCTCGCAGGTGGTGAAGGATGACGAGAAGCCCCCTAAACCCTAAACCCT
>CAJNDV010006969.1:16699-28403 GCA_905221635.1 Symbiodinium sp. CCMP2456 | reverse complement strand
AACAGCAACAGCAACAGCGACGACAACGACAACGACAACCAGCCAACACCAGCCACAACAACAACAACATGAGCAGCAGCAACATCGCCCACCACCACGCCAGCCACCGCCACGACTACGTCCACCACCACCGCCATGAGTACAGGCACCACCACCAGCAACAACAACAAGCACAACCACAACGGCAACGGCAACGGCAACGACCGCAACAACAACTACTACTACCGCTGCTACTACTTGTCCTACTCTGCTACACCTACTACTAAGAGTACCAGGACACTTCTACTTTAAATTCATGTATGCACTGAGAAGTATACCAAAACCCTCGCTGATGGTCCTAAATCCTCAATTACATCTACATTACTTTATAAACTTTGTAACTGGAAACTGCAATTGGGAGGACGTTGCTGAAGAAATCCACTTCGAAGGCTGAGCTGGCTAAGAGCGACGATTCAGAGGTTCCAAAAAAGGCGGTTCCCAAGAAGGCTTCGGCTCCTAACACGGGCAAGAAGAGGCCTGCTCAGGAGCCTGGCAAGCCTAAGGGTGCCAAGAAAAGCAAGGCTAAGTAGGTTTTGCTTGGACATGACCCGGAACTGTACTGATTACCTAATCTATGTAATCGACTAGACCCCTAGGCCTATATAACATCGCCTCCGGGAATCCTCGCATCGATCCACAGCCGCAGAAGCGCACGGCTGCCCTTGGGTTCGCGAGAGTTCCGCTCTCACTTTTCACCCGAAAGCTGTTGGAGCTATACTTCGCTTATAAACCGTTCTAGGAGGTCTGATTCTTGGCACAAGCTTATGTGGTGAGCACTAAAACAAAACTCAGTGGGTTACGTTATGCTTATGTGTGCTTATGTTGGGGTCAGCAGTATATGCTCCATCGGCTCCAATATCTTTGCACTCCCTATAGTTGTATTGGCAACCACGGGGAAATCTTGAGTTCAGGGGAACGGTGTGGTGCAGGGTAGGATGAAACCGTGTGCCGCTCTCGAAAAAAGCAATCTGATAGACTGGCTGACTGACAGCATGAACCCAACGGCCCAACAATGCTGAGCACCGAGTAGCCCCACCACGCAGGTCCGCCAAAGCGTCGGCGGGTTGGATCATGTGGATCATGCGGTCCACTAGCGAAAACTATAGCCGAATGTGTGGCTTCTGGGGTGCTTCGTCTTTCAATAGCTAGGATATCGGCTAAGGTGCCTTATAAACATCTAAAATGGTTCTGTTGTTTCCGTCTTACAATACTCCGGCAGTTTTTTTTTTGTCTTGTTATTCCGAAACTATGTCAATCTGAGGTATCCGAAAAGCATGCTTGCAAAATCGCTTCAGCTATGTACAAAGAGCTAGAGGGGCCTGAGCCGATGCCTTCCCTGGGGTTTCTGAAAGAGCTGAACAGGCTGCATTCCACCGGCCATGAGCCCAGGATGCCCAAGACTTTGGAACAATATGGATTGCAAGCCCCTATACCTGTGACTTACACAAATATTGGTTTGAAGGAAGCCCATCCTACATTGCCACTTCGATCTATACTTGAGACACTCAATCGCTTCGAAGGCAAGATTGATCATCTTTTGGTGGGAAATGGTCCTGCTGAACTGCGAAGCTTTTGGAGCAATTATCGAAAACTTCACCCGCAGCATGATGTATTCAATGACCATGCCACCCGCCTGCATGCCTGTGTGCCCATGATGCTACATCTAGATGAAGGAACTTCTTTAAAGAAGAAGGGAATCATGGTGTTATCGGTGCAGCCGGTTTGTGGTCGAGGCTCCAGAAAGAGCAGCAGCGCAAGCACGGGTATCAATTTCACCGGCAGCACTTACTGCACAAGGTTTTTGTATTCGGTGCTGTTGGCGAGGACTTACGCCAGAAAGAAAAAGATTTTATATGACTTGCTGGAGCACTGGAAGGAGGATCTCAACGATTGCTACCAGAACGGGATAGAGATCGATGGTGTTCCCGGCCTGTCGAAGGTTTGGCCTGTTGTCATTAATTGCAAGGGAGATTGGCCAGCTTTGACAAAAGCTGGCCGCCTTACACGACACCATCTGAGAGATGCTCCAGTAAGCGATTCTCCGCCGGGAATCTGCCATCTTTGCAGAGCAGGCCAAAAAAACTTTCCTTGGAACGAGTTTGGGTCGAAAGCGAGGTGGCTCCATGCTGACAATCCGTTGCCCTGGACGGTTGCTAGCCCGCTGGCACAGCTTCCACAAGACCGCGGCAATATTGCTGGATTTTATTGCATTGACTTGTTTCATGCCGCACACAAGGGAGTCTTCGGAGACTATGCTGCATCGGCTATGGCGGCTTCGTGAAAGTTCGGTCAATACTCGTTGCATGTGTTTTGAGTTTATGTAATGTACATCTCTACGCACAAATTCGAGTCGGTATATATATATATATATAGGTGTATCGCATCTGGGCACAATTAAAGGTGACATTGATGGATTACGACGTCGTCGGGGCTGGTACACTTCCGAGACGGTTGGATTCTTTCTTCCAAGAGCTTCGAAACTGGTGCAAGGCTAACGGTTACAATTTGCATATGACGAGTTTGACGAAACAACAAATTGGCCTGGACACTTCTGCTGACTTTCCGGTCGCGAGTCTGGGCGTGTCTGGTGTTTGTTTCGGTGGTTTGATTTTAAAGTACGAAGAGTTCTAAATATAGTTATAATAATTTCTTATAGGGTCTATAGCCGAGGCGGTGGTTCAAAGGAAACGATACCACGATCTTGGTGAAATTCCTGGAATGGAAATACAAGCAGGTTTTGGCTGATTGTGATTCCGAGCTCGAGAGTGTGCTGACAGTCATATACAATGGGCTTGTGGCGATCAACAACTTCATGAGATCGGTATATGCTCAGCCGCTGTGGGTGAGGCCCGAAGTCTGTGGCCAAATGGCCAGGCAAGGAATGATTTTCATGAAATCGTTCAATTCAGCGGCAGCACGTGCTCTGGGCCTGGGACAGCCCAGATTCAAGTACATGCCGAAGTTCCACCTCATGGCGCACATTTTCCATTCGCTCCAAAAGAATGCCAGCGAAGGCGTTCTGGGCTTAAACGTCCTGGCCTTCTCCTGCCAAATGGATGAGGATTTCATAGGGCGGGTCGCCGGGCAATCTCGCAATGTATCCATCCGCACAGTGCATGATCGCACTGTGCAGCGCTACTTGCTCAACCTAGCGATGCGATGGTGAAGGGGGAAAACATTTCCGAGCAATGGGGTTGCTCTTGTCAGAAAATCTCCTCACCCCTATCAGCTCCTCCATATATTACCGCCAGTTGTCTACGAGGGATCGTTTCTTTCGGATGATTACAGTTGTTCGTGCAAGCTGCTGGGTCACATCGTCTTCGCAGTTCAGCATGCACCCTTCCCGACGTAGTTTATCATGCTCTTTGTGGGTTTTCGATCAGACTCTGTGTTGCTTTGCATCATCGGTCCCAATGTGCGGAACCACAAGAAAGCTACACTTTAGTCAGTTGCCCATTTCTTATACAACTATTCTCGGTTGCACTTCATTAAGGTACACTGGTTTTCCAGGTAGGGTTTAGGGTTTAGGGTTTAGGAGTTTCTATACATCCCTTTTTGTCGCAAGTCTTTGGCCTTGTATTAGTGACACAACTTGGAAGTCCTGGTTTCTAAGGAATGCCCCTAAACCCCTAAACCCTAAACCCTAAACCCTAAACCCTAAACCCTAAACCCTAAACCCTAAACCCCCATGTTCAGGGTGCATGGTTTGCTTCTGGTGAGGGGCTTCGAACTTGCAGGTGTTGGGGTTGAGGGTTATTCTTGGAAAAGGAGGCCGCCCTAGATCGGTTTAGAGTTAAGGGCTTTGGGGTTTAAGGTTTGGGTTTAGGGTTTAGGGTTTAGGGTTTAGGGTTATTTAATGTAGGGGCCTTAATAATTCGAACAAGGCTTTGGGGCCCATTAAACGATAACTATAATGAGGAACCTCCCAAACTAGAATTACTTATAAACCCCTACACCCCAGAAACCTAAACCCCTAAACCCCTGAACCCGAAACCTCAGACCCTAAACCCCTTAGAGGTATAGAGGTACTCTAAAGTTTACAAGCCGTGGAAACCTCAATCCTCATTCAACTGATAAGCCCGAAAGCTCTGAAACCAAACGTTAATGGTCTACAGCCCGAAACTATTGTTGATGGTAAACATCCTGCGTTACCTTAAGGAGCCTAAACTACGGGAATTATGGTATATTCAATATTCCTTATTATGGGCAATGCAGGATTTATATCATCAACCGTATGACCGTGACCCTTGAGACCCAGAAGGCTTAGATGCTAACCATCAAAGCTGCTACCTCGCCGGATAAAACCGGAGAATCTCCATTTAGGGTTTAGGGTTTAGGGCTTCGGGTTAAGAGCCAGAAACACTGGAAGAATCCCTTACCTACAATCTCCCACATCCGACATGCCAACGCAACTCAGCTAAACCCGAGGCGCCCCTGGCAAGGCAATTAAACTGAAAACCATAGCCAAGCTCCGCGCCTAAACCCTAAACCCCTAAACCCTAAAACCGTAAACCATAAACCCCTAAACCCTAAACCCCTTATAGATCCCTTTAAAGGAACCCTAAAACCCTAAACCGAGCTCCGCAACCCTAACCAATCCCATCTCGAAACCTTGACCCTGCAAGCCAACAAAAAGAACCTAGAAGGGTTTAGGGTGTAGGGTTTAGGGTTCTTAGACGGGTTTAGGGTGTAGGGTTTAGGGCTTAAGAACCGCGATCATAAGCCCTACAAACCTCTGCATCAATGCTGAAAGCCCTAAGAAGCACCGAGAAACCCCCTAGGCCTTCACGGGCCTTCACCTTTGCCCTTACTTGGAGGGTCGGGGGACGTAGTAAGTAGTTATTCTGTAGGCTTTTAAGTATCATAACCCCAACTAGCGAACCTTTTAGGTTACTTATAAGTCTACTTATTACCCACGTACTAAGTCCCCCCCCCCCCCCCCCCCCCCCTAACAGGAACGATGAACTCCAAGTTGGTGCCAAAGACGCCGAGGTGGGTCGGCCCGCCGGCTGCTGTCCTTCTTCCTCTCTCTCCTGGTCATCCAGGTAGGCTTTAGGGTTTTTTTTTGACACCTCTTTTCCACCTGCCTGGTAAGTTAGGTCGAATGCCACTTTGGCTGAGGCTGTTGCCCGCTGCTGTCAACCACACCCACCCCTTCACATACATTAACCCATAGACCAAAGCAGACTTACCTATAACAAGCACCCACAGCAGCTACTGCAACCCTATCATAGCAAGCTCAACAATAGGCAACATGCACACATCACGCACATAGCAGCCATACCCCGAAAACGGGCAGGCGTTAGGGTTTAGGCATTAGGGTTTAGGGTTTAGGGTTTAGGCATTTAGGGTTTAGGAGTTTAGCTAGGTCCCCCAGTAGCCCCTTAATGATAAGGGTACCCTTTTTCCTACTATTTGGCTTTAATCAGGGAGTCCAGTTAGGGGACCCTAAACCCCTAAACCGCCCTAAATGGTGCCAAAGACGCCGAGACGGGTCGCACCGTCGGCCGCTGTCGCTCTTCTTCTCTCTCCTTGCAATACACACTATGGGACACGATTTCGGAGCTTTGGGCTTGTGAGCTAGAAGGGTTTTTAAGGTTCAGGTTTCCAGCAAAGGGTTTAGAATAAGGTTCTTGTAAGTGCTCCATACGGGTTTCCATAAGGGATCTGGAGTATAGGGGCCGTAATTATTTGAATACGGCTGTTGTGAATTTTATGCGGGTGTTTTACAGGGCTGTAAGCTAGGGCCTCTAGTAGTTGATTCTAAAGAGTATAGGCTTCTTAAAGATTGGCACAGGTGAAAAAGGTTTGGGCTGCATACCAGATACGGGTAGACCGGGAATGAAAGGTGCCTAAGCGCCTGAGCCCTCTGTATGCAGCGAAACAGCTTCGCTCAACAACCATCTTCCAGCTACCGCCATACTACCACGAAAGCGCAAGTCAAACCCGAAACCCTAAACCCTAAACCGAGGCCAAAGGATGCTCCAAGGAGGTCGGCAAATTGAGAGAGTCAGCGCTAGAAAGGGCCGATGCAGGGCTGCCTGCCTAGAACCCTGATCCGATGTGGCTTCGGATTTGGGTTCAGAGGTTTAGGGCTTTAAATTTAAACCCGGTTTGGGGGTTTGGGGTTTCGGGTTTGGGAATGGATTGCGGACTTTCTAGGCTCCTCCGAGAACCGCACATGTCTGCATCGGGAATCCGCGGTGGCAGTTTTTGCATAAAGGGAGGTGCAACCTGAATAGTAGGACCAGTGCTCTGGTTCCATAATATAAATCAACAAGAGCAGTCACAAGCGGAAAACCTGTTGCATCTGCTTCCGACAGCACTCACGCCGTGTGCAAGCAGGTGGCCAGTTGTCTGTTCACGAACCTTGGCATGCATTCTCGCTAGGGTGTCTAGAAGAGAAAAGATTTTGTATGAGTTCTAGTGGTCGAAAACCTTCGAGGTACTATTTCTTGGGTACTGCCCCCGCCCTGTAGCAGTCTGTACTAGGGGTCATATTCAGTGCTAGATATATATATATATATATGTATGTGATCTAACTGTTACGGGGTGGGGGCCGTACGCAGTCCACTATACCAGGAAGCTTAAAGACTCCTATGATGCTCGAAACCATGCAGATCGTCATAAGATGGTTCCTGGCCTTCGAGGATATCTACGGACTTTTTTTCTGCTTCTGCTGTTTGCACCTTAACTGCTATGGCGACTATCTGTCTATCTATCGATCTATCTCTCTATCTCTCTCTATCTCTCTCTCTCTCTGTATATATACAAATACACATGGGTGGGTATATATGTATGGCGCCGTGTTCTACAGCTTCGCTACGGCTACCGAAGCTCAGGGCTGGGATCCAGCCTTGACAGAATGTCTTACAGCGGGGAGTTTAGGGTATATAGGGCTTCTATAAGGCTTCTATAAGGTATATAGACCTTCTATGAGGATCTTATAATGGAAACTACCCACCTGAAAATGTCCTGGACCTTGCCTATAACCCCTGTTTGCGGTGGTGCTAAGGGCCCTACATTAAGATCGACGTGTGCTAGGGGAACATGTTGAAAACAACGGATATGCGAAATGACCAGGAAATATTCAACCCTAAGCCGAAAAAGCCTAAGACCTATGCCCCTGAGCGCTACACACTATTGTCTGAACCCCTAAACCCTAAGTTTGCTCAAACCCTGAATGGAAGTTGGCTGAGCAACTACGCACAGCGGCTCGAAGGTCAGTCGCAAGTACGGGAACTACTCGAAAATCTATGCTTTACAGGTGCCGGGGGTCTGGGTTTAAGGCTTTACGATGTTCTTGTAGTTGGGCAAAGAACAGAGGATGTTGGCTCAAAGTTGCATTTGCAGACACCACGGGAGACAAACAGGCTACCAATAGCTTCAAAGACTGCGATGTCATCCGGCGAGTTGAATAAAACCGGACATAATCTGAGCCTGAGAAACTTGAGCTCAGAAGTCTGCAAGCCCCAAACCCGCAAGGGCCCAACCAGTTTGAGTCGGGGTGCCTTCGCAGTTGATGCTCATCTGCATCCGAGCCCTTCGTCGTTGGTCAAGGGCTCGATAGAATCGGCTTTCGAGCTCAGTACACCCCAAGAAGTAGGGTCGTAATGGTTCTATATGGGGTTCGAAGAACTTTAACAAGAATTTTATTGGGGTATGTATAGGGCCAGTAGGAGGTTGCTGTGTTTCGGGGTCCTAGAACTGCAAAGCACCAGAGATACGTAGGTAACTTGTCATGGTTGGGGCCTCAGTGCTCCGGCGAGGAAAGCTTCGAAGAGCAAAGGTTCTGGGAGGGTACTTGGAGGCTTAGGGGACTTAATAAGTAGGTTATAAGTAGAGTTATAAGTACCCTAACTGGAGTTACCCCAATTGTAACCCTACTTATAACCGACTTACCAAGTCCCCCAGGCCTCCAAGTAATGAAAGCATAGAAGTTGACAGTAGAAGCATTGCTGGGCAGGGCTTTGTATCACTTACCTCTTCACAAGGACTCGGACATATTTACTCACCCATATCCTCAAGAAGCCCTGTAGACACTCACCGAAACTCTAAACCCTAGACCCTAAACCCTAAACCCTGAACCCTAAGTTAAGCCTTGTATGAAACGCTACACTCGAAAGCCCGGAAATTGTCAGCCCAGATCTTTAGTGAGAACCGTATAAAGGAGCCTTCAATGAAGCCCTTAGAGAGACCGGTTTAGGGTTTAGGGTTTAGGGTTTAGGGGCAGAGATCAGAGACCCTTATAAGAACCCTTATACACAGGAACACTCCTAGGAGGCCTTATAGAGCCGTGCTTCACATGAAACCGCCGAGAAGATCACGCCCCTAATCCACCCCAAAACCCTATCTGGAACCTACCTTTTTAGGGTTCCTTATTCTGAATTCTTTCTATAAGCCCCTGAAAAGGGTAGGTTATTTGGGGTTAAGGTAAACCCTAAACCCGCCCTGCGCAGGATTTCCCAAGCCTCTGTGACATTTCGCGCTGCGGCAAGGAGCTGCGACTCGGTCCAACTCGAACCAAAGAGTTCGGTTCAGGGTTTAGGGCTTAGGATTTAGGGCTTAGGGGTTACTATAGAAACCTTATATTTTTGTTAAGGTGTCGTAGGTATAAAAAAGCATAATTTATAGACCATCCCAGAACTTCTTCAGCTCATTAACGCTTTATATATCCCGATTATAAGGGCTACGTAGGGCCTTACAGGTGTCTAAAGACTAGGGTTTATGGTTTAGGGTAATTAGGGTTTTTCCAAGTGGCTCATGCGAATTAACAAGTCCTTCACGGTTTCTCAATGCGACACGGCCGCTATTTGGGTGTCCGTGTTAGTTTATGGGAGTTGTAGGGGGCAAAGGATTAACGTTGAGGGCTTTACAAACTACTCGAGCATCGTACCCTACAAGCACGGGGTTAGGCTTGGCTTGGGAACAGGCTGATACCACAGCGGAAGGACAATGAACTTGATAGTCAAACCCATCAACAAGCAAGCAGAGTCTAGCATCAGTTAACCGACCTATGGACATCAAGCCATCACGACCTCGATCATCATGATCATCGCCACAGCCACCATCAGCATCATGAACATGGTATTATCCATCCGCGTCGTCATCATCATCAGCATCATCATCTTAGTATTGCTACGATTATTAATCATATTTTCTTATTCTTCATCATCATACCTCTCAGAAGCAACAGTATTACAGAGCGCATCACAGTGGCAATGAGCAACCTGACCTTTGTCAGCACTTTTGCAAAATGTCAATGCTGTCGAGCTCACCATTGCTCTGCGGCATCACCGTTACTACCATATAGGGTTTAGGGTTTAGGGCCCTAAACCCTAAACCCTAAACCCTACCGCCATCAACAGCAGCAGCAGCGATATCAGTAAGATCAGGGCCTATGGCTCTCAGTTCAGGTACAGGGCCTGTTTCAGCCCATTTTCTTAGGCCCTAATCCCGAATCGAAGTTGGGGTACCCTAGTCCAATTCGGGTTAATTTAAGCCCTGAGCCCTAACCCATATATATATATATATATATGTATCAGGGTTACTCTAAGTCTCTGAGGTTCGCTACAGGGTTTGCTCGTGCATAGAGTATCGGGTCAAGGCTGCATGGGGACTCTCGGAGAACCGAAGGATCAAGCATTTTTGTTATGATTGTACACTCTCACGGCTCATGGCACACACACCCAATCAAGAAACAGATATCCTTTCACAGCGCAGCAGAATTCCCTCTCAATCCCCTGCCGCAGCCCCGAATCTTGCCAAAGCTCCGAGATCGGGTAAGCACACTGATGAAACTATCTTACGGCCTTGTATGCGATGTATGATTGGTTAATTATTTGATTAATATGCACCCTGTACCCAAAACTGGTATGAATACTCATCCAGGTGGGGCTTGGAGCCAATGGTACTGGCCGAGGGACCGAAGGTGCAACGGGGGAGAGTGAAGTGATTGCACAAATATGAGGGTTTTATCCTACCTAATTCAGGTGTTAGGAAGGGGTTTAGGCAATAGCTTTACGGTTGACGGTATAAATCCTGCATGACCCATCATACGGAATATGTCACAATTCCCCTAGAGTTTAGGGTCCTTAAGGTAATGCAGGATTGAATTTATATCATCAACAGCAGCTTTAGGACTTACTCCGGGCTTGTAGGCCCCCAAGTTTAAAGAGTTAAAGAGCTGCTTTTGAGGCGGTGATAGATTTAAAGCCCCTGAGCCAAAAGAGCCTAGACCCGCCGAAGACCTACCGCCGTATCCTTGATACCCTAAACTCCTAAACTCTAAGAACCTCCTATAGCAGTGGTTCGGGCAGAGAAACCGAGTGTTAGGTGAAAGAGTTTAAGGTTTAGGGTCTAGGGTATTACAGTCCTAAGACGCAACGAGCTACACAGAGACTGCCTGCGGGCTGTCTTTGACCTTGACGTGGAGGGCAGCAATGCTCGTGCCAGGGGATCTCCATGTTGGAATTGAGCAATGGGAGCAAGTGTACCTTTGTTGTTGGCTCTGGGCAACCAAGATAAGAAACCTCGGATCCTGAAACAGCAAGTGACTAACATCAGGTTGCCTGCGCAGTATTCCTACGGGCTGCCACTTATTCGTATTCCGATTCTCATCCCAACTAGTTTAAACTACAGTATAATACACCCCTACTACCCTAAGGCCCTAAACTTCAAACCAAAACTCTGGACCTTAACACCCTAAGGCCCTAAACTCAAAATCAAAACCCTGAACCGAAAGCCTAAACCGTAAACCCTAAACCAAAACCCTAAACCCTGAATCAGTGAACACCGAAGCTCCCAGAGCCCGGAGCCTTCATACTCCCAAGGGCCTAGGGTTTAGGGTTTGGCGTTTTAGGGCTTTAGGGTTTAGGGTTTAGGTTTTGGGGTTTTGGGTTTTGGGTTTACGGTTTAGGGGTAAGGGTTTAGGCTTTAGGGTATAGGATTTGGGGTTTAGGGTTTAGGGTTTAGGGCCTAAGCCCGATACCTTCACAACCGAAAACCTCAAGCCATCAAGCCGTAAACGAAGAAGCCGGAAAAGCACTGTAAAACATAAGCCATCATAAACCCAACTAGTAATCATGTCCATTGCAAGAACCGCAACAACGACAATACTCGCGTTATGAACTGTGCTATTGCTAAACAAGTCATTGTAACAATGGTAACAATAGGCAGAAACAGCCAAAACGGTAACGACAACAACAACAACAACATTCAGAACCGTCGTAGTAACAACAGCGGCAATAACAACAATACGAGTCACAGCAAGCATTATCAAAGCAAGACTTGAATCTTCCTCATTGATCATTCCTATCGAAGTCGTACAGCCACCTCAAATCCTAGACGTCCTAAACCCTGAACCCCAAATCCTAAACCCTAAACTCCAAAACCCTAAACCCCAAAATCCTAAACCCTAAACCCCTAAACCCTAAACCCTCTTGGCTGAGGCCATGCCCGGACAAGTCGAGCAAAGCATTCCGCTCGCACGGCTTTAGCGACGCAGCGCCTCAGGAGCTTCGTGCTTGGGGTTTAGGGTTTTAGCTAGGGTTTAGGGCTTTGGGTTTAGGGTTTGGGGTTTAGGGTTTAGGGTTTAGGGCTTTGGGTTTAGGGTTTGGGGTTTAGGGTTTAGGGTTTGGGGTGTGTAGGGTTTGGGGTTTGGGGT
>CAJNDV010006969.1:1816-14626 GCA_905221635.1 Symbiodinium sp. CCMP2456 | reverse complement strand
CTTGGAGGCTTAGGGGACTTAATAAGTAGGTTATAAGTAGAGTTATAAGTACCCTAAGTGGAGTTACCCCCAAAAAAAACCCTACTTATAACCGACTTACTAAGTCCCCTGGGCCTCCAAGTAGGGGGCTTCCCTGGTTGTAGGAGCAGAAATAATTAGGATAGGGTTGGAGTATATCCTTGTCTATGAATTACAGTAGGCCTGTACCAAGGAACCCCAAACGATATGGTGGCCTCCAGGTGGTTGGAACATGACTCAACGCTTGACAACGCACAAACCATCGTTTGATGCACCCTGGCCCTCAGTAGGTTTTATGTTAGGCATCGAGAAAGTGAGGCTAGGAGCTAGCAAAGCCCGGGGTCCAGATTCATCCGGGCATGCCCCTGATTTTTTTGCCGAAATCAGGACGTTGCTTGTTAGGCCTCCACCAAGACAGTACCTATGACTATGGCTGCACCACTTGCTCAGCGACTAGGGCTCAGGATCTAGGGCTTGTGGCTTTAACTATCATCGGGACCCTACTTAAGGAAACCCGACAAGCCATTCTGCCTCCTCACTGATTGCGCTGAGAGCATCCTCCTCCCAGGGGCGATCGTCACATGGGGGCGCAGGGCCCGAACCGGCCTGCAGTGGCATGTGAGAACGTTGCAGGAGCCAAAACCTTCAGCCCTAAACACCCCTCACAATAAAACCCTAAAGCCCTAAACCGATGATCTTGTGGTTTCGACGCTCAAGGCTAGGCGGCGCAGGTCAGGTGCTTGACTCTTCACTCAGGCCATTAAGGAGGGACAGCTTCTTTTGGTGTCCTTACAATAACTGGGTTGTAGTTTCGNNCCCCCCAAAAAAAAAAAAAAACTATTTATGAATAGGTACCTCTACATATAGGAACCGAACCATAAGGGAAAATAAAAGGTTCCCAAAGTGCCACATAGATAAGGGGTGGTATCAGAAACAACCTTTTTTTGAAACCCAGACACTGCTGATCAGCTTCAGAAACATCCCTAAACCTTAAACCACATCTACGGTGCCACTAAGGTCTCTGTCAAGCCCCGTGGCCACGGCTGTGCCCTCGCGGTGCTCCCCGACACCCTGGCCGGTCCCGGCAAAGGGTATGCCGGAAGCAAGGCTTGGCTCCTGACAGAGGTTTTCGGTTTAGGGTTTAGGGTTCAGGGTTCAGGGTTCAGGGTTTAGGTAATCTCGGGGCCTTACTGATGAGTCCTGAGGATTTTTTCGCTTGTTGCAAGTACCGGCTTCTCATTTATGCAACATACATTCCGTCGCTTGTAGCTTAATTGGAGTCTGGGGGTGCAATGGGGCAAACACGGCATGTGCAACCCAGCCCCTACGAAGGTGCTTGTGGATACAACCTTATTCAATTCATACAGACGATGTTCACGAGTCCACTTATGAGGGCGACTTTTGGAAATTACGGAAAGGCAGTCAAAGAATAGCTTCAATCTTGCGTGTCTGGGACATCACAGATCATGTAGTGGCAGGATGCCCTAAATGCTGAACTCTTGCTATGAAACGGTCTCCTCCTCCTCTTCCTCTTCATTCTGGAACAAGTCTTCTCCTTCCAGCAGGCGCTGCCACGCCTTTCTGAGTCTTGCCATCGGGGGGGATACCTGCCTGCTTGGAATCTACGAAAGTCTGGGTTTCTTTCTTCTTCGTAAGTTCCTTTATAAGACCCATCGTCTTCAAAAGGAGCTTGATTAATGTCCTATGACAGAAAAATTCAAACGGAGAAATGCATGAGCTCCGTAAACTCATGGGAACGATGAAACTTGAGCTGCAAAATCATATCAAGCGCTGGGAGAGCCTTAGAGACCTAAAGACTCTTATAACAAAGGAGACCCCTATTACCCTAAACCTAAGCCCTTATTACAAAACCCTAAACCCTAAACCCTTGTTACAAAACCCTACTCACTAAACCCCTATTACAAAACCCTAAACCCTAAACCCCCAGTGCAAAACTCTGAAGCCAAGAGGCCTCTTCGGGTTCGATCTCCAATGCTGCTTGCAATCCCCATGTGCGCTGTTGCGTGCGCGAGAGCCGGCCCTTTTCGCTTTGCCTCTTCAAGGAGTCCTTGCGCTTGTAGAGTTCTTTGTACCCAGAGAGCCCAATACCCCGAAATTAACGAATATGCTTTAAACTATAAGGGGCTTCAGACTATGATTCAAAGCTATCTTCCTTAATTGGGGGGCATTGGGCTTCTTTCAAATATTTTTGGGGCTTTCAGGCTCTACTCATCAAAGCCCAACCTCGAGGGCTTTGTGCCGATAATATGCCGGATTTAAGGAAACTAGGGGAGCCTGAATTTGTCGCTCCTAAAAAGCAAGATGATGGCTATCGGGATCCCTAAATAAGGCAATAGCCCCTGAACTTCCAACCCCCCATATCGGACTTTCAACTGCAACTCAGTCGAGTGGTCCATGTGTGAAAGCTGTACCTCAGCCACATCGACTTCCAAGAGCAATTGCCACTAGACAAGTGCAGAACCATGAACCCTAAACCGGGATGTAGTTGAACAGGGTTTGAGGATTGACCCATTCGACCTCGTTGTGTGTGTGTGTGTCTGTGTCTGCGTGTGTTCTTGGTGAGGGTTTAGGGTTTAGGTTAGAGTTCAGGGCTTCAAGGACTTAGGTAGGGCTCAGGGTCTGCATAACTTCTGATGATAGCCCAGAAACTTCTTAACCCCTGAAAAAAGCAATGTACCTTAAATGCTACTGAGGCCCTCTACTATTACATTGGGCCAATTGTTTGACCAAACTTTTAACGGATATATCTGTGAATCTCTGACAACTTTAACCTCCGGTATGTGTCAACTGGAGGTGCACAGTTGTGCAGTCCTCCACCGCCTTGATGATGTCCCCCGTCTGTGGTAAATTCTTTCCCCGGGTCCCCTGACTCCACATATCCCAGGAAACATTCTGCAAAGTCTTGACTGCCTGCAGGGCTGAGGGATGAGAGTTTAGGGTTTAGGGTTCACGGTTTAGGATTTTGGGTCCGGGGCGTTGTCAGCACTTTCATAGAGGACTTGATCGGAGGGACACAGGTGTTGATTCAGGCGCCTCCTTTTGCAGACCAGCATAAGCGTCTTCCGGTATGCAGCTGACATCATCACAAACATGAGGTAACTCGGCGAAGAGCATCTCAGCGAATTCAGGATGCTTTTGCAAGACATCGGCCGCGTAGGCTTTTGGTGGCACATGCAGGGCGATTGCAAGCTGTCGTCGTTGCTCCGACCTCGGAAAATGGACAAATGCCAGAGCACAGATACCCAATTACCCGTTTCGGAGGCTCAAAAACTAATGTGAATTGCAACATCTAGACAGACAAGCCATGCACCTTGTACCCACACTGCAGATCTTTTGCGACAACTTGGGCCAAGATGACTCAATCTTGTCCGTACGGGTAACATGAGCTGCACATTGTAAAGCATAGCGAGGAAAAGCTGACCATAGATGCAAGCTGGTCTCAGTATGAAGCCTGCCATGTGTGTCTTCAAGATCGGCTTCTCAACGCGCGCCACGGCAATATCTTCTCGCATGGTCACCAATGTCGCGCTGGCGATGTTGTCTGTGGCTGTGGCAACCGCATTGCCAATTGATTGCGCGCGACACCGAGGTACAGCAATCACCTGAGTCCCAGGAGAGCACTGCCAGATGCTTTTCTATTTGGGTAGTTCTCTAAATTAGGGCCCCTGTTTGAGTCCCCAATATAGTACGGCACCCTTTAAAAAAGGACCACCAAAGGGAACTACCCATTTGCGAAGTCTTGGAACAGGACTGCTCGGACTAGCGGGCTAGCCTTTTTCCAAAAAACTTGGAAGTTATGCCGAAACATAATGAAACCAACACTTCCTTCTGTTCGGCATCTCCTCAAGACAGAGTTGTCTTTCTGCCCAACCGCTAGTAGAAAAAACCCGCTGCCTGTTCTGGAACGCAAAGCTGGAATGCCAGAGGCAAGCGGACCCTCAACAGAGTCCTTCTACTGATAAACTGTACACCAAAAGCTCCACACCAAAAAATCATGCGGAAGCCTACATACGAGAATGCCGGAGCTTGAGGCAGCGAGTTGGGAGGCATACCTTTAGTCTCCTTGGCTACTTCTGAAACCTGAACTTCATTATCTTAAAACTCCAGGACTGCCCAAAACGGCGGCAGCCATGCCACGAAAAGAGCTCTACTTCCAGTGCATCAAAGTGCTGCCTCCCTACACTCAGAGCTTTCAAAAGGTCCGCTGATGGGGGCATTCAGACTCCCCCCGCAACTACACAGCTTTCTGAACAGCATCTGCATATTTGCCCCCACATCCCTTTGCACCAATCACTAGTCACTAGGACCATGACAACTGAAATCCCTAGACCCTACAAGCCCGAACTTAAGACGCGGCTCCGTATCGCTTACAAGCACCCCAAACTTATAGGTCCCACTTGTTTGTGACGATACCGATACCCCTAAGCCCCTCACACTGATGGTCTTCTGTACCACCTTAAAACCCGAACCTCAACTTTTACAGTCTGAACACCAAACAGGATTCCCTAGATGTATCCTCAAACCTAGAAGCTGACACCACCCAAGCCGTGCATGAACAAGGCCTGATGACATAGCGGCTTTCATAGCTAGCATAGAGTTTCGGGGTATATTTTCTTTATCCAGAAGCCCAACAGAATAGGAAAATTAATTTATGCATGAGGAAGAATACGACGGTTGATGATATAAATCCTGCAATCACCTTAAGGACCCTAAACTGCAGGAATTATGCAACATTCCTTATTATGGGCAATGCAGGTTTCATATCATCAACCGTATTCCTAAACCCGAAAACCCTAAAGCCCTAAACCCCAAACCCTAACCCTTTCATCAACCCTAAAGCCCAAAGAGCCCTTTTGGGAATTAAAGCACTTTCTGGTACACCCTGCAGCTTCGGTCACCTGCTGGGCCTGAAGCGCCTCCTCCTTCGAATGGCCACTGCAAACGAAGAACCTGGGATGGAGAACAGGATCAGAGGGTTTTGGTTTTAAGTTTTAAGGATTCAGGGTGTTTGCCCTCTCGCATGGCAGAGAACAAAGCTCACAGGCGAGGCTAACATAGGACCATGACATTGACTGCACCTAACTGATTCAGGGTGTAGGATTCAGGGATTAGGGGGTTTAGGGTTTAAGGTTCATGTTTAGGAAGTACTACGTGACTCTTTTTCCTGCAGCTGGGTCGCTACGGTTCAGGATTTAGTGTCAAGTCCTTGTGGCAAGTGTTTCGAACTGGAGTCAGCATCATGCTTGCTTTCTGAAGCTTCATTGGCACTTGCTTTCTGGTCGATTGATGCTTTTGTGGGATGTATCTAAGCACCAGCACATCAGACTACGAATCTAGCATGTACTTCCGACTTCCTGACTGAGACTCAAGGCTGCAGAGGCTTGCAACACTTCGGACCTCGTAGTTGGCTGAAGCGGAATAGAAAGAAGACGTCGACAGGGTGTGGCGCCAACAAAACACTACCATCAGCAGGTTGTAGAGGCTTGCTGAAAGCTGTTTATCTCTAGACGTTACCAGGAAACGGTGTAGATCATGGGGTCCCTCCTTTCACCGGGCCGAGGAATTCGGGTTCGGGGATGCGTCTTGGCTTCGCATCTCGGAAGATCGGAATACAGAGAGTCGATGGGACTTGACTGTGCCGCGGACATCCAGTTGGACTACGCTGGGTGGAGGGCTGATATGGCACCCTCAGTACGGAACATCATCGTATGCTTTTTGGAACTCGGAAGACGAAAGTCGGCATGTCTCGACTCGGGCAGGTACAGCCGTAAACCAAGCCGGAAGATTGAGGAAATAGTCGGAGGCAAGTCCGAGGAGCTTCACCGAGATTGCCAGGTACCATGCCTTCCGGATCAAATCCCTGGCCTCCTCTGTGAGGTTCTTGTTCTGCGCTTCAAATTTCATCAGCGCGCTTCTGACCTGACGCTTGCAAACACTCCAAAACCCTGTATACAGTAAGGGACATGCAGAACTTATATTAGAGCAAGGGGCGCCGGCATGACTTAAAGGGCATAAGGTCTATTCTTTCTTAACGGTGACCACTTTCAAATCTCTTACTGTGAACGTAGCCAGGGCTAGACAGCTCCGCATATTTATAGGCACGCTACGCGAGTTTTCCCCTGCCGGATGATCCCGGACTTGCTCTTCAACAGTACTTCGGAGTAACTTACTTGTGGTTGAGCGGCTGCAGCTAACCGCTGAAGCTAAGGCCCGCACGCCACCCAGGTAAATGGCTCGCGCAAATCTGGCCTCGTGAATGTCCTGAGCTATACAGGGCAAGACAGAGAAACAGGCTATGAAAACATATAACATGTTAGACATGTCCATGTTAACATAAACAGATAAACAAGTACATACATAAATATACAATATATACACACAGTGCTTGAAATTGTGCTCGATTGATGCTATACACAGCTTCGGTTTGAGGTGCCAAGTCAGGAAGGCTTGTAACATACATGTGAAAGCAGCGAAACTTCCGGCTCTAGCGGAACACACCTCGACCAACCGGGTGGTCAGAACCTAAGCCGATCACAAGGGACATCGATTACCAAAATGTACCGTTACTATTGCTCTGAAAATGAAGATGAGTGTTAATATTGAAGCTGGAATCACTACAAGAATGTAATTATCGAATCTACGATAATATAACTAGTAACGTAATATCATACAGGATAATATAAGACAACCTCTTTGTAAAATGAAACAACATAATGAAGCCTGGGCATCTGGTGGTTTCAGCTGGGGTAGGATGCTTTGGCAGGTGCTCCAGGGTTCCCATCCTCGGCCCAAGCCGTGCATTTCATGATGGGTTAGTGGTCTAAGGTGTAGGTGTTTAGGGTTTAGGGCTTAGTGGTCTAAGGGGTGTTCTGGCAGGTGCGCTCTCTGCAAGCTGCCTACGAACTTCGTGGGCAGAGGGCCTTTGCACCCCCATTCCCAAACCCAGGAAAGCCATATCCGCCATGATGGCATCTTGAAACGCAAACAGTAGGATGTGAAAGACCAGAGAGAAAGCCACTGGAAGACCACACCAGGGCCACCGCCGCAGACCACTTCCGGACCGTCTCAAAATCCCCAAAACCTTAACCCTAAACCCTAAACCGTAACCACGAGACCACAGCGCAGAGCCCCAGAAGCCGAGAAGTGCGTGCACCTACTATCGGGGCCTTAATGGGTAGAACAGGGTTTTGGGATAACTGTAGTAATTCAAAATTATCATAGGGAATCCCCAAAACGGTATAGGTAATTATCCCTAGATTACCATTTTGGCGCCTTGTGCTGACAGCCACGACTTACTCCCTCGCCTTTGAAGGTAAGACGGTTTAGGGTCTAGGGTTTAGGGGAGCCCTAGACTGTCACCACAGTGTTTGGGGAGCTGGGTACTTCGGGCCGTTCAGCATCCCACCTTGATCCAGCTTCTTCGCTGCTCTCGTGTTGCAGACACTGAGACTCTGACTTCGAAGGCCCAGGAAGATCCAGCCGTTCATGACGTCTTTGAGGTTCTTTGGGACATAGGTCGCAAAATGCTTGGCCTCTTCCAGGGTACACTGTCTTCGGCTTGGGGGCGTAAGCTGGGGGCTTAGAAGACGCGTGGCGCCTCGTCTAGCCAAGATTTCGCATCCGCGACAAAGAGGACCTCAGAGGGCCTCGGCTGTCGTGAAAGAACAGCTCCCCAGAGAGCCCAACACCCCTTAATTAAGGAAGATAGCTTAAAACATAATATGAAGCCCCTTATAGTTTAAGGTATATTGCTTAATTAAGGGGTGGGTGAGAAAAAAAACAATCCGCAGCATTTGCAGAACCCACTCTCTCAGCTGGAATATGAGCGAAACACATGACAATGCCGTGTACACGGTCGGAGACCGGTGACTTCCGAAAGCGCCGCGAAGACGTCCAAACGATGCGGAGATTCTTGGCTTCCTCGTGCAAGGGCGGCTAGGATGCGACGGGGTGCATGATGTATTACATACCATGCTGATCTAGAGTCAAGGATGCACGGTCTGAGCACCCAAGCCTTGGACAAAACATCTGATGACTTCCAGCTGGAGAGGTCTGAAGAGTATCGACGCCTGGAGATCACCAAACTGGAGATCATGTGCCAACAGACCTGATGCCTGAAAAAAGGTGAAACCTCTAAAACATTCAAACTTATGAACCCTGACACTCAACCCCTGAATCATGGCTAGATTAACCCTCAAGCCCCAAACCCTGAAATTCGTACACCTAAACCCTAAACCCTATGGCCCGATAAACCCCGACCTGCTGAAATCCAAACCCTGAAATGGCAACTTACACGTGTGGTTATAGTCTGCAACTCAAAAACTGATCAACCCCAAATCTTTAGGGTTTAGGGTTTAACTCCAAGACCCCAAATCCCGCAATCCCCATGAAGCCTATCAAGCACGATAGCAGTCTGAATGATTAGTAGTTATCTCACCCATCCTACACCTACACACCAATGAAGCCCGCCTAAGCCGAGGCCTAAACCCCCCCAAAGCCTAAACCCCAAACCCAAAACCCTAAACCCTAAGCCCTAAACCTAAAACCTAAAACCTGAACCCTAAACCCTAAACCTAAAACCTAAACCCTCAAACCCCCCAACGCCTCCACAAGCTGCCGGAAATCCCCAGGCCGGCCAAACTCTGCGTCCTGGAAAACAGGCACCGACGTCACGACCCTCTGAGGGTACTTATAACTCCACTTGGGTGGTTGTCAAAATTAGGGTCCCTTTTTGGGTCCTTATTATAACATGGCACCTATTATTTAGGGGACCCCAAAAGGGACCATAACTTTGACAACTACCCACTTATAACCTACTTACTAAGTCCCCTGATCTTCCAAGTAGGGTCGCATACGCGGGACCCTCTCTGGAGCCCAGGGTTCAGGGGGTTAGGGTTCAGGGGTTTAAGGGTTTAAGGGTTTAGGTTTTGGGTTTGGGGTTTTAGGGTTTTAGGGTTTTAGGGTTTTGGGGTTTTGGGGTTTAGGGGTTTAGGGGTTGAAGGGTCAGGGGTTTAGGGCTTTAAGGGCAGAGGCGCAACGGTTGGGGTTTAGGGGTTTCGGGAATTTGGGTACAGGATTCAGGAGCTTCGGGCATGTAGGGTTTAGGGTGTTGGGGCTTTGGGTTTGAAGGAACACGGTTTGGAGCCGAGTTTGCACAGGAAAATCCACCAAACACCTACCTACTTGTTTAAGGACCTATATAGAGCTATGTGTGTGTATATATATATATATGTATGGAATCATAGTGAAGAAACATGAGAAGCCGGGTCGGACCGTCCTTTATTTTAACACTAGCCCAGAGATCGTGACCTCCTAAATAAGGTTCTGGAACCGAAACCGATCTGTTTGTTCGGGAAGGGGAGACCCCTAAACAGGATAATTAGAAAAGGGTGTTGGGGTGTATGAAATACAGATATACTTTGAAGCGGGCCACTATGCACGTAGGGGCCTTCATGATTGGGTTTTGGGGCCAACGATACTACATTTAAAATAAGGAGCCCTCCAAAATCGTGTAGGTAAATTATTTAGGCCCCTGTAATATGTATCTTATCAGGCTCATGGTCAGGGGGCAGAACTTACGTTTGCCTCGACCGGCCGCACCCTCTTTGGCTCTGCTCAGGAGAAACAGGAGCGTCTCAAGAATCGTCCTCATCTGCTTGAGCTGCCTCGTTTTCATCAAGCTTGTCTCCTGGTCATGCAGGAGGAATGAAGGCAGGGAGAGCATGCTGGGGATGTTGGAAAAACGCTCCAGCTTGCCTCGATCTTTGCCATCTTCAGCATCCTCTTCAACCGGAATCTTGCCCAGCAATCTGACAATCCGCCAAACGATCTCGTGCAACGCATGGTCGTGCTCCCATACATGATCATGGCTTTCAGAATTCGCAAGCTCATCGACCATCCGCAGCACATCGAGGTACGCATCCCATCCCATGTGAGGTGCCACGCCCCATTCCTTGTGTCGGGACAAAGCTGTGCAGGCCGAAACTGGCTAACTCTTTCAAGCAAAAGACTGTGTGTGCGTGTGTGTTTGTAGAACTACGGCCATCTTATCGTGTAGAAGATTGCAAAAGCTTCTGCTGCAAACATCTTCCAGGCTCCTTCAACAAAGCTTGGACGACCTTGTCCGAGTAGTGCTCCTTCGCTGTTCTCATGAACACCTTCTGCGAGACGGTCCAGGCCATCTCGTCCGAGACATACTCGTAGCCGCTGCTTCTGAAGGCTCTTCGGTCGGAGAAAAGCTGCGATGCATCATACATTGCTACAGAGCTCGACGGGTAGAACTTGCCCGCCTCTTCATCATGGACTTTGTAGTTGCCTCGTCTACGTGTGGGCAGGAAGATCCATGGCTCGTGAAGGAGATACTCACGAACTTCACATGCTTCCGGGGTCGGCTCGGCACCCCAGTTTGTGCGCGAGATGCGCTCGTGGTTGAGCGTCCATCCAAGGGACTTGTATACCTGTCTTCCACGACATTTTCAGGAACCAAGCACTACAACGGTGAGACTAATTCTACATCCCAAACCAACAAGCTTAAACGTCCGAGTCTGGGCAACTAGGATACGTAAGACATCTCCCCAGAGCTCCAGACGGGTTGTGGCAAGCTCGATTGGTACTTCAGCGTACGCACGATGATTCTCGCAGTGGGCCATTGTGCCAGGTGTAGGAATGGCCATTTCTCAGCGAATTGGTGGACGACGCTGTGAAAGGCACTGCTGGCGAGAAACTTGGACTGTCGCGCGGTGACTTCGCTTTGTCCCGGAACAGGGACCCAACCATTTCCCAAGGTTAGAAGACGATCTCCATGCCACGAAGGCAACCAAGGGGAGCTGCGAAGCATGTCGGACATTGGGATCGATGTAGGCGAACCTGGTTCCATGTTGGGGCTATATTAAAAATGAACATTTCTAATCCTTATTGGGTTTTATTATAACAAAAGTGTCAAATTGTAGCCAACGAGGACCCAGGAACCAGCACTGGCAACTGCGTCCTTAACCAGAAACCGCTTGTAGTACAAAGCATGCGGGGTCATCCACTCAACCAGCTCTGTGGCTGCTTTCTGCGCGAAGGCTCCGCCAAGAGAAGGCGCTGCGAAGATCCGCTCCAAAGTTTGCAAGATGTTGCGGAAATCTTTGCTCTCTCCTGCAGCTGAAACTTTAAACATTGCTGTGGGACCTGGTCCTTGCAAGCTAACGGGTGCTCCGAAAACTGCACTTCCAAAAACATTCTGGGCAGTCGCCCGAACATTGCTTCAAGCCTGTACCCTCCACGCTGACCGTAGTATAGGGGCCGTAATGATCGGAATAGGGTTTTGGGAGATATTATACTTTAACTATAATAAGGAACCCCCAAAATAGTATAGGTAAGTATTTAGGCCCCTCCTGTATCCTCCACGCTGACCGTAGGCCAACAGCCAAGTTCTTGCCAAAACTGCGGCCATGTAAAGCTGGTCTGGTCCTGCATAATATAGGGGCCTTTAAAAAAGGAATAGGGGTTTGGAGGTATATTATACTATAAGTATACTAAGGAACCCCTACAACAGTACAGGCAATTATTCAGGCTCCTATATTTCGACTTCTTGGTTTCGACCGGGGGGAGGAGAAGGGGATCAAGGCCGCCTGCACGCTACCGGTTTCATGGGGTTGTAGAGTTCGGTTTCGTACTTAGCTTGTTAGGCTTTAGGCTTTGCTGTTCTGCCGTATGAGTACACCGTCCAGTTGGAGTGAAGATTGCCATCTTGTAATGTAGGAGCCTAAAGAATGACCAATACTATTTGGGGGGTTCTTATTCGCTATAATCATTATAGCATAATGGGCCCACAAACCCTATTCTAATTATTAAGGCCCCTATACTACTTGCTCGGCTCAGCTGCGCATCGGCTGGAACTCGCTTGGTCCCAAAGTGCGTGCACACGTCTGTCTTAGGGCGCAAGCAGAAAGAGAGCGGCCTTAACAACTCAACAAGGCTTTGGTGGAATGTCTATAACTCTATCTTCATTCCTAAATCCTAACCCTAAATCCTGGCAGGGGATCCTCGGCGGAGGCGCTGTAAAGCTTGCTCGGGGTCAACCATTGCGGCCCGACCCAGGCTGGGAGGATTGTGACGGGCAAGGGATGTATGTGCACAGCTTCTTGAGACACTCCTCGGATGTTGCTCAAAACGCGTTTCCTTTTTGCACCGGACTTCCTTCCTTTCTTTAACCTAGGTAGCAAACCGAGAACCAGACAGCTGGCGCTAACGTCGAGCTCGAGATCCTAAAGCAAGCAAGAGTCGAAAGGGTTGCCTGAGGGTCCGCAACTGCTTCGTGCTTCGGTCAAACACATCCACAGCAACCCACATCTTCTCAGCGAGGGCGGAGATGATGCTCTTCCTCTGCTCCTGAGAGGTAAGATACATGTGTATATATATATATATATGTATACATACATACATACATACATACATACATACATACATACATACATACAGACAAACATACATACGCCTGCAAGGATGGCTGGATGGATTGATGGATGGCTGCACCGTAGTTATGTATGTCCGTATGTATGTATGCCTGCATGCGTACACATATTTGGATAGATAAACAAATAAATATATACATATATGTACAAGCTACATATTCCTTCATCTGGAAAAGGGCTTCTTTTCTGGATTGTGTACTCAATTCGCGGGACTTTCGGGCGGCATGTTTGTAGTAGCAGTAGTAGTCGCAGTGGCAGTTGTAGAAGCAGCAGCAGCAGGAGTAGTGGAAGAAGTAGAAGTAGAAGAAGAAGA
>CAJNDV010006958.1:65804-88632 GCA_905221635.1 Symbiodinium sp. CCMP2456 | reverse complement strand
AATGGGCAAGGGTTCTGCTAACTCTTATATACCCCTTATATAGCCAGGTAGTCTCCATACGAACCCCAATAACCTAGAAGGGTCCCTATTAAGGGTCCCTCCCAAAGCCCTTAGATACGCTCTGCTTCAGGTGTTGGCATGGCGAAGGTCAACCTAAAGAGACGCCCTGACGAAGGTTTGAGGTCTACGAATTTGGACTTGCTCGGCGATTCCATGCCCCACTTCGCAACATGTGGACATACTGGCGCTGGATGTAGAAAGATGCTCTAAACCCTAGACCCTAAACCCCTAAAGCCCTAAGCCCAGTCCTGTTTCAGGCTATATTTGGCTAGTTCTCTAAATTGGGGCCCCTTTTAGGTCCCCATATAGTACGGCAGCCTGAAAAAACAAGGACCCTAAAAGGGACCCTAATTTAGAGAACTACATCATATGGCTATACTGCCATCCAAGACTCCAAGACTACCGGGGCTCCCTTTTGAGGGCTGTGATTCAAAAGTCCTGGCACGGGTCTATCAGGGTTCTATCGGGTGTTGGTGTTGGGCTGAGGGTTTTTAGGGGTTCAGGGTGGTAGGCGTGAGGGCTTTAGGGTTTGTGAGCCGTACGACTCCAATCACCACCTTCCCCAACGCATCGTGACCCTCCTGAGGTTTAGGGCTTAGGGGTGAGATTTGTGTTTGGGGATGTTCAGGGTTTCGTGATACGGCTAAAGGTTTGGCTTTGACGATGCGGTTTACGGTTAACGAGTCTGTGAGCTCGAAAGTGCATGCCAGGGAGCAGGGTCCCGGAGTTCTTCATCGCCCCAACAGCGAAAGAGTCCTGTTGGAGGGTGAGGATCTACCTATGGGCACGGAAGTACTGCAAAGGCCTCAAGACTTGGAACAGGGTTTGGGAGCAAATGGGGGTTTCCGAAAATAGGGGACCCTAATATAGTACCCTAATTAATAGGATCCCTATTATAAGGACGCCAAAATAAGGTACCCTAATTTTCTGAAACTCCCAATAGAAGGAGCTACACCTCAGGATCAGGGCTGAGGGATGTTCACGGAGCAGGAGTTAATACGGCAACCCGGCTCATCGAAACTCAGTGTGTTCACGCCACTGCTATGGCTCCGCTCCTATTCCTCACTCGACTGCACAAAAATCCGAAAGTCCAAACCCTAAATCCTACATCTAACTTCGCCCTGCGAGCAAGAAAAACGAGCCCCAGGCAACGCGAAGTGGGGACAAAATGGACAGGCCCAAGGTTAATCCATCTTACAGCTCTCTACCGCGGGCTCTTGGGACTTATAGGGTTTCAAAAGGGGTTCAGGGTTTAGGGTTAAGCTTCCAATTTTTATGAAGCTTAACCCCTAAACATCCCACTAAACCCTAAACCTTAAACCCATTATAAAGGTTATTTAACCCAAGGCTGGAATGCTTTCGTAGCGAATCGTAGGAGGTTTCCGCTGCGGGCCCTGAACACCTGAGCTGATGCCCCAACCGCACCCGCACCATCTCGAGCAACTTCGGAATCCCCGGTTTAGGGTTACCTGTAGTCTCCATTGTAGTTCCGTTTTTTGGTTTAGCCAATTATATATTAAGGATTTTATAAGGCATCCCCAAAAAGGAACTACAATGGAGACTCTAGGTAGGGTTTAGGGTGCCCTGCCAGTGTGCAACCTGCCTGCATTTGCTTGATCATCTTGTCACGCATTTCCTTGACATCCTCACAGGCGCGGGGCTCCGCGATGCACGAAAAGGTAGGGTTTAGGGTTTAGGGTTTAGGGCTGGTGATAATCATGAACTGATGCCAACGACAGCGATGCTATGACACTGTTGCCAATCACAAGAGGCATGCCATTGCTACTGAAATGGGGCATGGGCAGGACAATCCCAGAAGCCTTCTGCAATCAGGGGGTCATGAAAACGCAGCAAAAGCAACAAAGCCATGCTCAAAATCCTATAACATCCGGTACAGCCCCACTTAAAAGCCGGCAACATCCCGTAGAGCCCAATTACACTCACCCCTAAACCCTGAACCCCAGAACCCCAGAACCCCTAAACCCCTAATCCCTGAACCCTGAACCCCGAAACCCCGAAACCCTGAACCCCTAAACCCCTAAACCCTGAACCCCCAAAACCCCTAAACCCTGAACCCCTAAACCCTGAACCCCGAAACCCCTGAACCCTGAACCCCGAAACCCTGAACCCCTAAACCCCTAAACCCTGAACCCCAAAACCCCTAAATCCCTAAACCCAAAAGCCCTCAAACCCTAAACGCTCAACCCAAGAAGGAAACGCTTGGAAGCCTCGAAGCTTGGCAGCCCCATGTCCGGCACGTAGTCCCTTGAGGCTTGACGCTGAAGGGTCTATCGTTGAATAGTAATTTAAGAGTTCAGGCTTTTAGGGTTTAGGGTTCTAGGGTCCCGGGCTTTAGGGTTTGAGGATTTTGGGTGAAGGGCTGAGGCTTTAGTCGATTGGTAGATAGGGTTGGAGGAAAAATCCGATGCTCCTCCAGATATCGAAAACCCTGCATAACTACCCTGCCGGGTGTCTGAAGTATCGGATGTAGGATGGAGGACGATGGAGGACACGTGCTTGGAGTTAATATAGGGGCCTGAATAATTCTATATGTATGTATATATATATATATATATCTATATATATATATATACAGAATAAGGAACCCCCAAAGTAGTATTGGTTTGTTTGGGCTTCTAATAGTAGGGGTGTTTCGAGAATTTCATTTAGCGCTCGCAGTTGCTGTCCGTTTATGGGAGCACTATCGGGTTTAGGGGTTTAGAGTTTAGCGCTTATAGGGTTTAGGGTTCAGGGTTTACGTTGTTTTTTTAGGGTTTAGGGTTCCACAGAGGGGTTCTGGTCAAGGTGAATCAACACCCTAAGCCCTAAGGCACCCTTTGGGATCGTCGCCCTCTATTTCCATGGGTTCTGTGTTGGCGCGTTGTCTGAGCTATGGTCCGTTGGGAGTGTTAGCATGGTAAACTACTCATACAGGGCCTGAATCATCAACATAGGGTGTATCTCATCGTTCAGTTTGATAGAGGGACTAGAGGGACTGTGTACGGGCATATTGCTACGCTTCCCTTGTTTGTACATTGGGGTCCTGGAGCGGTGTGCGAGTGGGGTCGTCTGACCCTTTTGCTGCTAGCAGGAAAACAGATCCAACAAGCCCACTGCCAAGAAACGTGCACGGAAGGAATAAGATAGACGAGTAGGTTGGACAAAAGGCAACATGTTGAACCGTACACTCTGAACAAATAAATCCTACGTGCTAAAAGAAGTCCGACATCTCTATCGAAACCAGGCCATGCACTGGAACGGTGCACTGGGCTCTGTAGCCTTTGACAGCTCTAAACACCAAGCCCCGGACACGAAACCTCTACACCCCAAACCGGAAAACTTAAACCCTGAACATAAACACTCGGAACATGGGGTTTTGCGAGATGGCTGGGTGCAAGAAGTAGAGGCCCTGGCGACAGATCGAAGTTGGCAGCTTTCAGGTGGTCTGCAAACTCTTGGTAGACCTTGAAGAGGATTCAACCCGACAGTAAAGCTCCATGTCCCCATGTAGGAGATACTTTGTCCTTATAAAAGCACTTGCCTACATAGGGAATTCCCTAAACCCTAAACCCCTTAACCCTAAACCCCTAAATCCTAAACCCTAAAGCCCTAAACCCCTAAACCCTAAAACCCCTAAATCCGAAACCTAGGGAATACTTTAGGGCAGGCATTTGGTGTGCCGCAGAGGTTGGCCAGGGGCCGGTTTCGGATTTAGGTTTCAAGATCTCATAAGGAAGGTTTGGGGGTGTGTTAGACTACAACTAATGTAGGATTGAGGGTTTAGGGTTTAGGGAAGGAGCCTTCATATATAATTAGAATGTGGGGGTATATTATACTATACTTGTAATAAGGAACCCCCAGAATAGTATAGGTATTTATTCAGGCACCTATAGTAGACAAGGCTGGAAGGATTTTGTGATTGTTGTTCAGACCTCGCTGTTTGAGCTACGGGGTTTGCTACTGGACTGCACCCTAACTTACTTGCCGGGTATCATGGGGAACTAAAGGTTAATCTTTGGGGTTATATAGGGATTGTACTACCCCAAAAAGGTTAAAGGTTACCTACCCTACTACTAGGCTAAACCCTAAACTAAACCCTGTTAAACTGTCTGGTGCTCAGTACGGAATGCGGGGAATGGGTTATTGGGGGACTACTATAAGGGACCTTCAGGGACTATCATAGGGATCCGTCACCCTAAACCCTAAAGCCTGTTGAACCGTGAACTGTCTTCGGGTCTCTCTTCAACCTCGAGGTTTACGTCTAAAGTCAGACTGACTCCCCAAAGCCTGTAAACCCTACTTATAGTCCCCTAAACCCTAAACCCTCAACACAAAACCCTAGACCCTAAACCCTAAACCCTGACACCTAGGCTCTGAACTTAGGATTGAGGGCTTCCCTGGCAAACTTCCCAGAGGCGATGGGGCCCGGCCCGGTACCGCAACCTAACACCCCAAAACGGCAAGCCATGCCAGAACCCCCTGAAAGGGCTTCTAAATGGAGCTTTTAAGGGTTTAGGGTTCAGGGTTTAGGTTAGGGCTTTTAAACGGAACCTTTTAGGGTCCTTAATAGTGGGTACTTGGGTTGTAATCGAGGGTGGTGGGGGGTCTAGTGAACCCTCAGCCCCCCGAAGCCCTGCACCTACACCCGACTTTCACTCACGAGAGCTTGAACCTTCACCACCACAGTCATTAGAAGTCGTAAATCCTACGAACCACCTGCATTCACCCGTAGAGAAGAGTTACCGCCACGTTCGGCTGCTGTCTTTGTCTCTATATAGTATGGCCCCGACAAATGTTAAATGTAGCACCACAGCCGATTCTACAGGTAACTATGCTCAATGAGAGGAGTAGCAACGAACTCCGAGTTCAATTTCAAGATCCATGAATGCGAAAGGCAAAATCCGAACAAGCTAAGGTGAACACACCTAAGCCTAAGCACAATCCTATGAAGAGCCGAGGGCTGGGGATGCCCCAAAGCCATCGAGGTAGCGGCTTCCGGCGTGCCATGAATCTCTGTAGTGAGATCCATGAACTGAATCTGCAGACAGTGGCGGGATGTGTGCGGGGCTGTTGCTGAGGGCCGTGAATACACTCTACGAAACACGGACCCTAATCCCTAGAACCCTACAGTAAACCCATTCATGAATGGGCTTGGGGTCATGGTTATGGTGCCTGGATGCCGTGCCCCCAAAAACTATCGTGAGACGCTAACCATAGAGTGCTTTTAGTATGTGCCTCTGCTACAGGCACAAGTTGCAAAAGTCGTCTCTTAACATGAAAACCCAGACTCCCAGTTCCAGATATCTGGTAAAGGTAGAAAGAGGGGGGGGGTCTTCTTGGCGCGGTGACACTTCGCGTGACGGCGTTTTAAAGGTCTTGAGCTGCCTTTGGGATGACGATAAACATGTCTTCAAGGCTGCGAGTTTCAGCTAGACAGTTTCTTCCAGATCCTCTACTTCCAGCCTACATAGTTTGTAAATCAGGTTCGGAAGCAACCTACGCCATCGGTATGCATATCTGTGTGTATACATATATGTATATGCGATCGGACGACAATTCATGGAACACTTCTGCCAAGCCTGCCGACAAACAGAGCTGCTGTCAGACCAAAAAACAAAACACCCTGTACTACACATTGCAAACCTTGTGGGGAACGTCAGAATGACACACAATTCCCTGTGAACAAGAACAGTTGACCCCTAAACCCTTAACCTTAAATCGTACTGTGGCATGAAACCTGAACCTTAAGCCCTAAAGATGCAAAACTTCGGCGAAGGGCCTGGCTCGTCAGCGCCAGGAAGTTGCTGGCTGTCGTCACGGCCATGACCCTGTGGGGACAACCCGAGTCAGAGTATCGTAGGCTTATAGTCACTTATAGTGGCATTGAGGACTGAGGGTGGTTCAAACCATCACCACACGGGTAGTTCTCTAAATTAGGGTCCTTTTTGCAGGGTCCACTTTATAAGGGTGCCGTACTATATTGGGGACCTAAAAAGGGATCCTGATTTAGAGAACTACCCACATATTCCCAGTGAAGGCTTCGGCTCACTAGTCCTAAGGTAGGCTAAGTCCAAGCAAGGCAAAGGATAAGGCTCCGCAGAGGTTTGCTGGGGCCAAACGAGCTTCCAGAGAAGGGGGCCTAGGTTCTATGGTTCAGGGTTTGAGGTTTGGGGCTAAGTTCACCAAGGGATCAAAGGAGCCAGGAAAGTGGGGGTGGAGGGGGGTATCTGATTACTGGGTGCTTGGACCCGTGGGAACTACAGCGGCCAACTTCAAGAAACTTGCAAAATCCAACCGCAAGGATTTACGGTTTAGGGCAGTTTAGGGTCTAAGGTCTTGGGTTGTGTAGACTCTGGAAATTCTGCGAAAAACCTCATTGCTAAGTGCGGAGCAATGCTGCCGTGGTGGCCCACTGGGAAACTTGGCGTGTGAAAGCCTGGTTCGATGTCTCACAACTTCAAAGACGTTTGGGGCTCAAGTTGTCCTACCTCAAAGGTGTGAACATACTGTAATTCTAGGTACTTAAAAACAGGGCCATAGGTAGCTAACTGACGATCATCTAATCGAACACCAGAAATTAAGCAGTGTGAGGCATGCTCCTCTGACTGGAGAATTTATAGGCATGCAAGTTTAGATATTTGGATATAAGGTCAGGGTCTAGAGACGCCTCATACCTTGAACTCAACTCCCCAACTCCTAATTAAACCTTCTTGTCTAGAGGGTCTGACAGGCAACTGGCATGGCCCAGGATCCACGGCGATGACAATGCAATTCAGGGAGAGTGACTTGTACTGTTGACAAGGACCGCAAACTATCTAAACCTGCAAAAATCCTAAACCCTAAACCCTAAACCCTAAACCTGCAAAATCCTTAACCCTAAACCCTAAACCCTAAATCCTAAACCCTACACCCTAAACTGGAGATGTTTGCGATGGAGACTCTACCCTTCGACCATCCAAAACAGATTTCTCGTGTGCAATGCAAAGCCATGGCCCCAACCAGGAGCCCCGTACGCCCTAACCGGCGGAACGGGCACATGAGGGTTTGGGTAGTCAGGAAAAGTTTCAGGCATGGAATCTAGAGTCATCTAGGATCCACCCCAAGTCCCAATGTTAGTGTATTTGTTGGCATCTTCTTTTGGCTTCATGGCGGAGAAAGCGATCTTTGTGCGCATGTGCCCAGTTCCCTGTGCGTAAACAATGGGGGTACTGCCTGTGCGCTCTACCTCAACCCCTGTATAGCTCTGGACCGGCGGCAATCAAGCGAATGCCGCTGGGTGGCAGCTTTCATCCACCAGGGAGCATCGCGCTCTAGAGTCACTTCGTACCTCGCTCGGGCTTTATCCTTTCACTTGGTACCCAAGGGCTCTTATGTAGTTCCTTTTCGGATAGCACTATAATTCCTTACCAAAAAACCATAACAAACCCAAAAAGGAACTGCTCCATTCTCTCGTTCAAAAAATGAGGAACATTCCTATGTTAAGTTATTCGTGCCGAAGAACTAGGTTTTCAAGTTCAAGGCCCTGAACAACCCCAAGTCGGGAAATCCGACCCCCTTGAGCTTTTGCTCATGGCACAGTCTAAGACCCAGACCTGGCAATACCCTCAAGCCTACCCTAAGGGTCCAAGCAATCCCTATTTATGGCTTCTGGTACCCAAGATCCAATTACAAGAAGTATTTGGACCCTCGGGCCTACATATAGTCTCCACTGTAGTTCCTTCTTGATGTGAGGGTTTCCGAAAATAGGGGATCAAAATATAGCACCCTAAGTAGTAGGATGCTTGCCTTATCCTCGGAAACTCCAAAAAAAGCTGTTTCAAGCAAAAAAGAGCCACAGCGGAGACTTTATCGGTCCCACCCCCAGCGCACGTGGTGTGCGTGAACTTGTCTGCGCTGAGAACCTCGCACACGGCAGACTCTTGAACCCTACAACCGAAAGCCTAATGTATGGGGGCCTTAATAAATAGAACAGGGTGCTGGGCTCCTTTATAGTATATATAGAGTTAGAATAAGGAACCCCAAGGAATAATATTGGCAATTATTGAGGCTTCTATAATACACCATGAAACCCTAAACGCGGGTTCGCCTACGGCAACACCGAAGAAAAGAAGACTTCGAAAGGACCACATAAGAGCTCAACAACAAGGTTAAGCGGCTCTGCAGTTGGGGTTAGGCTTCGGGACTTACTCCTTCGTTAGAACCTGCACTTGAACAACAGGGCTGGTAGGGCTTGGGGGATGGCTAAGAGAAGCTAAGAAGTCTTTTCCTAACGAAGTGCTGATGCAAACTTAAGAAGACCTGTAGGTTCCATTAAGCTCCCAAAACGATAAGCCCTAAACCCGAAACCCGAAGCCCTAAGCCCTAAAACCTGAACCCCAAGCGACTTCGTGTGGTAGTTCTCATGCCAGGCACACACGACTCTTGCTCTTTCAAGCACCTCGCCTGCTGTTCTGCTTCTGATTTGCACTGCCTTAATCCGCAATGTAGGGGCCTTGAGTATTAGAATAGGTGTTTGGGTATAGTGTACTACAATTATAATAAGGAGCCCCCCAAAATGGCATAGGTAATTATTAAGGCCCTTATATTACTGTCAAGACCTGTTCGAGAAGGGATGGCATGGAGTTCGTGAGTCTTCTCGGAATAGTCGGCGCGGAACTCTGATCCCTATGCCAAACTTGATGACTAGTTGAAGTTTCTGTGGTGGTCTGATTTAAGGTTTCGCCATAAACGATGGGTGTGGTAGTTAGGCTCAACTTTTCAGGGAGCTGTCGAAAGACACCCGGCAAAAGAACAAGCACAACCATTATGTTGCAACATGAACTTACCGCTGAGGCATCCACAAGAGTCTGGTGGCTGTGTCTTGCGTTCTAACCATCGGCGGTCACTTCGAGAAGAGAGGAACAGCTGCTAGAAACCAAACGGTAAAAAAATATGGCCATGAGCACCAGCATTGTCGCTACCATCACGCCGGGTCCGCAAACTGCATCTCTTTGGGACGAACAGCAGCCATAGTTTAATCCAAGCCCCCAAGTAATCCCTATTTCTGGCTTCTGGTACCCGAAATCCCAGAATAAGCGGGTATTTAGACCTTTTGTGAAAATCAGCCGCCCTTAAAAGCATGAAGCACAAGGCGCCTGAAAAGGAATGGTATGGTACTCGCCGTAAAGGAAAGGACGAGACCACGCCTGAGCATGTCTGTCTGTCTGTCTGTCTGTCTGTCTTGGGGTTTAGGGTTTAGGGTTTCCGTGTTTTTGTGTTCTGTCCGTGTGTCTGTCTGTCTGCATGCCTGTCTGTAAGCAAGTATGCACAGATGCATGCATACAGATACGAATAAAGATTAACGTTGACCAAGCATCAGCACAACTTATCGTACTAAACGGTAAAGACCAATCCGTCTGTCGATCTGTCTACCTATCTACCTTCCTATCCTATCGATAAGTCTATCTGTCGATCTATCTATCTTTCTTTCTTTCTTTCTACCCATCTACCTATCTATCTCCTTATGTATCTACTTGTCTACCTATCTATCTATCTATCTATCTACCTACCTATCCACCTATCCATCTGTTTGTCTATCGATCTACCTGTCCGTCCGTCCGTCCGTCCGTCCGTCCGTCCGTCCGTCTGTCTGTCTGTCTGTCTGTTTGTCTGTCTATCCATGTGATCTAGCACCTATCTATCTACGTATCTACCTATCTACCTACCTACCTATCTATCTAATCTAATCTAACCTAACCTAATCTAATCTAATCTAATCTAATCTAATCTAATCTAATCTAATCTAATCTAATCTAATCTAGCATCCGTCTACCTGTTTACCTATGCTTATACATGCGTGCATACTTATTTATCCACCTATGCACGTGTATACATATATATATATATATATAGATATGTATGCGTGTGTGTGTGTGTGTACAGGTCCGATGTGTGTGTGTGTATATATATATATATACGGATTGACATATGCAGGACCAGGGATGGATGGATGTGTGTGCATAGATACGCAAACTGGGAACAACTACCTACGCACGTACATACATGCGTACATAGACACAGAGACACATCCGAACGCGGGTGTTACGCGCTTGTGATCCGTGCTTCCATGGAATCTGGATGCCTGCAGATGCCTGAAATTAGGGTTTAGAGTTTAAGGCATTCATCTTTTATACACCCAATGCAGGTCTACTTTTTCCGTGGCCTGTTGCTAAGCTTCCTGTTCTTCTTCACATAGACCGAAAGCCCGAAAGCAAACCCGAAAGCCTGAATGGAACGGAAAAGCGAACTTGTGCCGTAAACCTTAAATTTAAACCCTAAACCCTATAAGCCCTAAAGCCTAAACCCCGCCTGCTTCGACTCCCACTTGCGCCTCGGCAACTGGGGCACTAGGGAACTGGGGCTTACCTATAGTCTCCATTGTAGTTCCTGTTGGGGATACCTTATAAATTCCTTCATATATACTTGGTAAAGCCAAAACAAGGAACTACAATGGAGACTGTAGGTAGGGATACGGTCGAGTTCCTGCAACTGAGGTCCCACTTTACATACAACGACACTGCTGCTGCCTGCCAGCTATATTCAGAGTTCACTGCTTCTGAAGATCCCATACCGCTCAATTTCTGAACCAACAATCATAGAGGTTTAGTGTTTTATTCTTTCGGGCTTGGGATGGTTTAGGATTGTAGCATTTTTGACGTCGGAAAGGTCAAAGATCAACCCAGAACACCATGCCGGACATACAGACCTCTGGACTTTCAAAACCTTCAACCACGGTCTGCGTCGCTCTGCAAGCACAGAAGTGACTCAAGCTGACTCTGGGCTCCAGGGTAATGTAGGGGCCGTAATAACTATCATGTCTTGCGGTTCGCATTAGAATTATAGTAGAATGGGCCCCAAAACCCTACCCTATTCTATTTCTTAAGGCCCCTATCGCACGATGATCTTCTATGAGAATGTCGAGGCCCCCGCCTGGCATGCCGGCTCGGGGGTTTTAGGGGGGGTCTGGGGTTTAGGTCCGCCGGCTCAGGGCTTGGATTAAGAGGGTAGGGGTTCAGGGAATCTGGCTGTAGGTTTAGGGTTCTGGGCTTTAGGGTTTAGTGCTTTAGGGTTTTAGGGTTTGGGGTCTAGCTCCATGACGGTACGCGGACAGGCCCAATTCGCACTAGACACAGAAACCCCAGCAACAGACTCAACCCAACCCTGGTGTGTGAGCGGAAAAAACATTCGGGGCGACAACTGTCGCGAGGGTACTCCTCCAAGGCTCCAGCAAAAAAAGGCAGCAACATTAACACCCAAAACCTTCTGCACTCCAACCACCAAACCCAAACAAGACCAAAGCCTGAAACCGAAAAGCCCCGGAACCTGTACTCCGGCGAAACCCAAAGCCCCAGGCCGGAACCTTCTGGGCATCCCGGCTTCTTCATCTCTCGATACTGCAGACTCAGATGGGACTTCTTGTACTGCGCGGCCGGGAAGCATCAGAGTCTATCCCAAAGGTCCAAGTGCCTCATAAGCTTACATATTCTCCCTCAAAAACTTGTCTGCGCTACCGCGATCCTAAAAGCCCAATGCCAGATGATTTAGGGATTTGGGGAATGCAGGGCCCGATATAGGGGTTTAGGAAATTGGGATTTAGGGGGATTTAGGGATTTGGGGCTTTGGGGCTACACGGGCTTGATTTCGAGCTTGCACTCGCTTCCTGCGCTTGGAGGACCGCGGTGGCACAGCAGTAAGCATTAAACCCTAAACGCTGAACCCTGAACCCTAAACCCTCAAGGCTAAACCCCAAGCTTTGATCGCCGGGAGGGTTGCGGAAGATGGTTTAGGACAAGCTCAAACGATGTTTATGACCCAGACCCTAATTCTTCTTGAGTTTAGGGTTTAGTTTCTACTGGGTTTTTTTCTAGAAAAAGCCCTAATTCTTTTAGGGTTGAGGGTTTAGTTTAGGCCCCACACCCTGAACCATTCAGGGTTGAGGACCCCAAGCAATAACTAATTACAGGGCTCCTGCTTTACAGGACCAACAGCACGGAACCTGCTAGGATTAAGGGTTCAGAACTTGTCACCACTGGGACTCAATGAGCGAATGCGGGATCGGCCAAAGCTCACTCCTCCGTGGGTGATGGTACCAGTAGCACGCAGTCAGAGCACTTGTCATCGGTGTCCTGGACAGTTGGCATTCAATCGCAACTGCGACTGTACGTCCTGCTAGTTGAGTATGACTCTTGTCGATTGTGCTGGTAGTCTTTTGATACCGTCGGTGTTGGAGTGATAGACCATTATGCATTCAGATATCCTGGCAAAATAAGTGTGGTGAAACGGCAAAGCTCTGGTCTTACGAGGCTCGTAACCCTAATATAGGGGCCTTAATAATTAGAATAGGGTTTGGGGCAAAATTATAGGTAGTTATTAAGGCCCCTATATCAAGCCCTAAGCCCTAACCCCTGCGGCCACATCGGTCCAGGATCGGGACAATCTCAGGAGACTTGGTGTCTTCCCACCAGAACTTGCAGTAGTACCTCCCAGGCTTTAGGGGCCTGGCCCTGCTAAGGAACCAGGAAAGCTAGGGCCTATAGGGTTTAGGGTTTAGGGGTTTAGGGGCTTAGTGGTTTAGGGTTGAGGGGTTTAGGCGTTTAGGGTTTAATTAGGGGTTTAGGGTTTACGGGGTTTAGGGGTTTAGGTTAGGGTTTAGGGGTTTAGCGCCTGGGGCTTTGGGGTTTAGGGCCATACCCAAGACTTCAAGCACGTTGTGTAACGCTGGTGTGGTTTTAGGGTTTAAGGGTTTAGGGTTTAGGGTTTAGGGTTTGGGGGGGGCCAGTCCGACCATTCTGTGACACACGAGAGCCTTTGTGGGTCTCGCCGTAGTCTCAACGGGAGCTTCGGGAAGTTTAGGGTTTAGGGTTTAAGTGATATCTCAGTTTCCTCGTTTTTTTTGCACACTGCCTCGTGACAATATCGGGCCTGTCGGCTGGAGAAGACAAAGCAGAAAAAACAAAACAACAAACATATACAGTCTTTCTAGATGGAGTCCTCCTTCAGCTCGGAGGCTCCACACCCTTGAACCCACTTTAAATTTAAATCCCTACGTGTTAAAGCCTAAACCCTGAAGTGTAAAGTGAAGCATGGCAAGCTCCTAAACCCTGACCCAAGACCCTCAACTCTTAAATCCCGAACCCAAAGAAAAACAAACAGAAGGGCACTTCGTGACGTTCTTCTGGAAGACGGGCGGGTCCATGACGCACTTCGTATCACCCATGGTCAGGTTCTTGAGGTAACTGGCAAGAGGTTCCGGTTTAGGGTTTAGGGTTTAGGCGGTTTAGGGTTTAGGGTTTGGGGTTTGGCAAGGTTCAAGAATCGCTTGGGTTTTAGGCCGGCGTTGCATGGGCTTTGGGGTGAAGTCGGGTTTATGGAGATCACATAGGGTTTAAGGACATAAGGTCAAGGGCCGGTTTAGGGCTGGTGTACCTATTACGTTGGCACTAAGACTTAGACACTTCGGTGTCTTCATTCCCCTGATTTTACATACTGGATCCGCAAGATCACGCTTCTGAAGGGACATCTTCCCCACGATGTTTTGCGCGTCCTGGGCGAAGGTGCAACTCCGAGCTTGTATAGAATAAGACTTTGGTTTCGGGTATTGATACTGAAGAGCCCTAGACATACCACTGCGATGACCCTTGCTTCTATATCAGTCAGCAACCCAAAAGCAGACTGATATGCATGCTGCGTGCTTGCAGGGTGGAGTTTTAAGAAAGGCTGTCCGTACCGTAGCTCCGCCCAACTGAGAAGATCTACTTCTTGCAGTCCAACTAAACCCTAAACCCCAAAAAAGTCTAGGCTCAGTTCCATAATCCTTCCGGTGGCCTGTAGTTGCTCACGTGCTGCTTGATGTCCACCTGTTCAGCTGATCCCTTCGTGTAAATGTTTGAGGCTTAGAAAGTTTAGGGGTTCATGGTTTAGGGTAGGGTTTTGGGGCTTAGGGCTTTTAGGACCGTAAGGGATCTAGAACACCCGACATCTTGTAGACTCGTAGACTTAAGGGAGGCTGGTAAGGGATCTGCTTGTAAGGGATCTAGAGCACCCGACATCTTGTCGCCCTATAAGGGAGGCTTCAGCTCTTACGAAAACATACAGGACTCTGCACCTGCATTGGAACAGATCCCAACTCAAGAGCCATGAACCTACCCATAGGCCCCATAGTAGTTCCTTTTGGGGGTTACCTTATAGGATTCTATATATGAGCCCCAAAAAGGAACAACTTTAGGGCCTATGGGTAGATGTTTCTTCCACCCTCAGTACTACTTACGGGTCCAAGCTGCCCAGCGATGTGGAATGAAGAAGAAACGAGGGCGTTCGTGACAGAAATTATCTTGGGCACAAACCCTGAAGCCCTAAACCCTTACCACTGAACCCCTGAATCCGAAACCATGCCAAACGCCTGAGGTGGCCTGACCTGAATCCTTTCAGCTCTCTCGCCTAGCATCTAGCCTGAAGCCATCGAGAGCGAGCAGGCACCACAAATCAAATCCTTCAAAGCTTCAACGTGGGAGATTGATTAATATAACTAACTCTAAACCCTGAACCCAAAACCCCTAAACCCTAAACCCCAAGTGCAAGTATCCAATACAATTAACTCTAAACCCTCAACCCTAAACCCCTAAACCCTTAAACCCCAAGTGCAAGTATCCCTCTCTCAGAGTCCCGAGATAGAGACGTAGCACCAGGGATCCGGCCACATAGGTCATGGTCGTCCCACCGTCCGATGACCTCGGTTAAGCCTTAAATTAGGGTCCCTGTTTCGGGCTCCTGAAAGGGATCTATAAGGGTATCTATAGGATTTCTATAAGGGTACGATATGGGAAAAATCCTACCTCTCAGGCTTTGAATGTTTTCGAAGGAGGTTTCCAAGGGGTATCCAACCTAGTTATTAGAATAAGGTTTTGCGGGTTCCTTATTGTAAAAATAGTATAAGATAATAATATGCCCCAAACCCTATTCCAATTATGTACTCATCTCCCATCCTCCCCTGTACTCCCTACCGCTGACTTAATAAAATTATCAGGATCACGTACTGCCAAGCCTAGAAGCCCTGCATTGGGCTGCGCTTTGCGCACAACCATACGTATAACGACCCATGACCCGTGAAGTGCCCTGCAACAACAACATCAAACTACAATATAACTCGAACCCCTAAGACAATCCAAACCACCTGAACCTGGCGCCCAAAATGTCGGACATTCATCGAACCCCCCCCCCCCCATACAGGGGTTGATTAGTAGGATATCGCCAGGATTCGGCAATGCTCACCTTGCCGTACCACAACACACACCCCTAAGCATGCCAAATCCACGCATTCATCTTGTCTCTAAGAAAAACCGGAAGTTGACACCTGCACTCCTCTAAGACCCTAAACCCTAAACCGTCTCAAAACCACTAAGACCCCGACGCCCCCCAAAAAACAGCAAGTACCCTTGAACACCACGCCGAAACCAGCCAACAAAAAAACTGCATTCTGTGCTTCGGCGAAGTTTGCCGGATCCGGGGAGGATAAAGTTCAGGGTTTAGGGCTTAGGGTAAGGGCGCCTTAACGATGGGAGTATGCTGATATTGGGGGGGCCCAAGCAACAACATTCAGGCCCCGATTCGATTGTAGGAGTATCCAGAAAGCTTCCAGCTGGGGGCCATTCCCATGAATCTGCGGTTCTCCACACTTAACAACCGAAATGGTTGGACTAAGGCGGGTTTAGGGTTTAGGGTTTATAGGGTTTCGGGACCAAGGCATTGACGGGTATTTGGTGCAGTGGGCTTTTTTATATGGATCTTGGCCCTCCCTTTATTACATGTGGGGGCCTCTTCCTACACCTCTGGGCTACCCGACGTCAGAATGATGCTCGCTGCTTTCGACCACTGGGGTGGCTCGCCCACCTTCGCGTTATCGGTTTCACAAGCTGTCTGGTACAAGATTTTGGGGTGTAGTCTAGGGGCCTTAATAATTATAACAAGGTTTTGGGGTATGTTCTGCCACAATTGGGGCACCCATACTATAATGATAATAAGGAACCCCCATAAAATAGAATGGTTAATTTTTCTAGGGAAGATGTAGAACAAGGCTGCGGGGCTTCCCGTTCTGGGTGGCGGGACCTTTTCAAAGGGACTCCGAAAGAACGAAAAAATGCAGTCATACTTTTGACAGGCATAATCCTGCGATATTTTTGGCTTCTGTCTAGTAATTGCCGGATTTGCGAAGCGAAACAGACATCAGCAGTAGCATAGTATGGCATCAGGGAGGTCGTGGCAGACGATTGAACCGCTGGCTCCCACTAGGTTTCTTTGCATGGCTTGGGCTGAAGGGTCTGTGTCTTATTTCCGCTCAAGGAAACCCTAAACCCAACAGGGTTTCGCTACTGGAACTTAAAACATGCTCAAGGGTTTGAGACTTTCTTGGATAAGTTCTTAGCGATGTGGCGTTGTGGGGCTCCGTTCCTCTAGTCTAAAGCTTCTGCGCCGCCGGAAGCGCCGGTCGATATGTGGCTGGACTAGAAGTGCGCTTAAAGAATGGGTGTAGGGGATTAGGGCATGCTCTTGTTGCCTTTGGCTCGCTCGGATCTGCACATGCTTCTAGAGCTCAGGATATGCCCGGGATGTAACTGGACGCTCTAGCAGGGTCTTCAACGGGAGCAGATTGGCTGGGCATAAGCACCCAAAGCTGGCGGTTCGGACACGTAAAGTACTCCTGAAGTACAAACTCGAATTCAACGGCGACGCCGCTGCTCGCTCCATTTTCCACCGATCCAGCGTCTGACGGGACGGTCTAAATCAGTGAGCTTTGCCACTCCGCAGAGAAGCGGTAACAAACGATCCGATGCTGTATGCTCAAATCCACCAACCCTGGAGGACTAAAAGAAGCCGCAGCTCCAAATTGCTATGGAGTACACTTACGAAAACATCCCATGCGGCGCCATGTTTATCTTTCGGAGATACATGGCAATAGTATATACTTTAACCTTAAAGCAGTCCCTATATAGGTACTTTGTGGCCAAAGTATATACTATTTCGGGACATGGACCCTAAGGGATATGTTTCAAGCCCGCTTTTGCAGATCATTTAAAATGCCACAGCAAGATGCCCTAAACCCTAAACCCTAAACCCTAAACCCAAAACCCAAAACCCAAAACCCTAAACCCAAAACCCAAAACCCTAAACCCCTAAACCCTAAACCCTAAACCTGTAGAGGTTCGAGATCCGGGCCTCCAGCTGTAAATGTCAAGGGACTAAAGGAGCGACCCTTAAAGGGACCCTTGGGGTTATATAGGGGCTTTATGAGACTATATAAGGGGTATATAAGGGTCATATAGGGTATGAGGAATATAGGGGTCCCTTCTAGGGGTCCCTCCTATCGTCCCTTATAAAGACTGAGCTCTCACGTCTTGCAGTAGGCGGGCATATCATTGAAGAATTGCTTGCAGGCTCGGTGGACTTCGGAAGTAGCTTATCAGCTAGCGCTTGGGCGTAGGCGCTATAACCTCAACGTGGATACTTATGACTTATAGCCCCTAATTAGACTGAGTCACATGACCTTTCGGTTCTGAGATAGCCGCCCCTGAACCCTAAACTCCTACACCCCATAACTCTGAAACCTCAGAACCCTTAACCCGAAAACTGCGTAGAGTTCATCTACGGGCTCGTCCCGGGAAACGGGTTCGGGTTTTAGTAACCCTGAGCCCTAAACCCTACACCCTACAACACCCTAAAACCCTCAAGCCCTAAACAGCGGTCCGACACAAACAACTCCCATCCTCAGGTCCTCGAAGTGCCTAGGGTTTAGGGTTTAGGTTTAGGGTTTAGGGTTTGGGGTTTGGGTTTAGGGTTTAGGTTAGGGTTAAGGGTTAAGGGTTTAGGGTTCAGGGGTTAGGTTTATGGTTCAGGGTTTAGGGTTCATGGTTTTAGGGCTTAGGGGGCCAAACCGAACCAGGACCCTCTCTGTACCCACCAACAGGGGTACATGATCTCAGGGTGGAATAGAGGGTAGATGGAGGGTCTATGTAATGTTTGACCCTTAAACCACCGGCATGCTCCCCTCGGCATGGGATTGGGTATCATTAAGCGAGGAATGCTCTTGAAGTTAGAGTTATAGGCTTCAGGGATCAGGGTGTACCAGGGCTTAGATTATAGATGTTTAGTATATCAACATGGGAACCTACTTGATTAAGAAACAATGAAGTCTATGGACCTCGACTAGTCAGTCAGTACTATCTCATATACGGCATAGCCTGTATGAATGTGTTAGCATGGCTCCACATTGCCGTGCCCGTGTCAATACCTTATGTGCCACTGCTAAAGAACAACAAGAAATGGACTGGACCAAACTAATTATGGACTGCCAACATGCAGAATCCAACAGGGACCAAAAATGGCATTGAGCTATTCCTCTGCTGTCTCACGCATCCAGCAGCCTTTGTTGACATCTACCAGCATCCAGTCACCAACCTGGTTGAGAAGCTCGTGGCAAAAGGCTCGGGTGTAGGGCAGACAGCCACCCCAACGAGGAATCAGAAATCGACCATCCAGTGCAGGGTGGGGGGGTTGGGCCCCAAGGTACACTAAACTCACAAGCCCCAAAGCACCACACCTGCAACCCAACGGGGTCGTAAGCCCCTAATTACACACCGCCCCCCTCCCTCAGCTTGGCCATTGTCCATGGAGCAAGTTTGTGTGCAATGACTTTACACACTTCTTCTTGGCCCCGAGGCGGGTACTGCGTGAAACCCACCAGACCTCTATAGACTCCAAATATTCAACAATACAAACCCCAAGCCCGAAACTCAACTCCAGATCTACCAGATCCCTCCCTGCAAACACTACCTGAACCCACAGACACCCATACTTTCAGGGTTCCTCCCTCTTCTTCTAAGAAGTGGCCTTTGAGGGTTCAGGTCCACTCCGAAGCCTGAACCCCAGACCCTCCACCCTAGCAGCTGCAAACCCCGAACCCTAATGTAGAAGCCTAAGTAATTAGAATGGAGTTTTGGGGTATAATATACTGTACTTATAATAAGGAGAGCCCACAATAGTAGTAATCATTTAGGCCCCTATAGGAACAGCTGCAAACCCTGAACCCTACACCGTCGATTTGTTCGGCCTCCTCGGTGTAGTCGTTCCTCGCAAGCTTCGGATCGGTGTTCTGTCTCTTTTGCGGACTTTGGGTTCAGGGCTTGTGCGAGAAACCCTCCAAAAGAGCCCCAAGGGTCGTGCAGGGACCAGAAGGCTTGTATCGCCCCTAAACGGGTTTAGGGTTTAGGGGAAAGCTCCCCGACATCTGGAAAAGACTCCTGCTTGTTTCGGCAGAGTAAGGTGCAAACACAAGCAGCTAGCCGCTCAAGCAAAAACACTTGCCCTGACAAGTCCCACTACCTCTGCACTGCTTCGCTTAGTCCTGACCAATTGTTTAACAGAAACGGATGCTGTGGGCTATAAAACATGGGAAATTACTGTAAATATGGGGCCCCCAGGGCGTCCCACCCTCTTGTTTAAATGGGGTTTAGGGTTCCGGGTGACCAATCTCCCGGAGCCAAAGTCAAAGTTACATGCTAGACTGGCGAGACGGTCTTTCCATCGCATCTCGAGGATGCAGCGAGCTCAAGTGCGGATGGCCTATACCTACAAAGCCGAAACAGCTTCTCCTCATGGTCGAGTTTTCAAGAGGCCCTCATCAGTAGTTCCTTTCTTGGTTAGCAGAGCTTCTCGGTTCTGAACCATAACCTGCGCCAACCATAAAAGGAAGTGCAGCTAGGTGCCAGGGCCAGGTTTGAGGATTAGATTTTGGAATGACTTGCCCCGACTTTACTGACTGTGTGAAGCTTGCATGCTCCACGGCTGCTCGCTTGCATAGCTCGATGTGTAGATCAGATAGGGGTTGTTACAAATCATGATCGCGGCAAGGGCCCTCTTCAATCAGAAACTCCAAAATCGAAGTCTCAACGAAAGTAACCCTAAACCCTAAACCCTAAACCCTAAAGCTTCTTTAAAACAAAAGGAAGATGTAAGTCTCCTCCCAGGAAACCCAATCCAGAAGAGCCCAAATCTCAAACACAGAACCCAAGACCCTTCAACCCTGAACTTGGGGTTTAGGGTTTAGGGTTTAGGGTCCTCAACCTCAAACCCCTAAACCCAAAAGTGACTCCGAGCTCTGAGTTCAGGATTTGCGGCTCAGGGTTCTAGAGACTTCACTCACCTCCCTGTACCTTCAAGCATGGGTGAATAGCAGGGTATTTACGTAGTATATAGGCCGTATAATACAGGCTGTAATTGGGGTAGCTCCAGGGTCTAGTCTATGCTGCTGTACGTAATGCCCCTAAACGCCGCATTCTCCATGTGTGGGCACCCTGACGTCGACAGCTTTTCCTTCCGACAGCTGACATCTGCGAACGAAACCTAACAAAAAAAGCCAAACCCTTAGGAATGTCTATAAACCCTCAACCGTACAAAACCTAAGAAAACTCCCGAAAGCCTATGAAAGCCTATAGACCCTAAACCCTAAATCCCAAACCCCAAAAGCCTTTTCCGAGACGCTGGATTGCATGCCAAGGCTCTGCAGCACGCGCTTGAAGGTCCACCGGTGGAGGCGCTCCACCTGTTAGGGTTTAGGGTTTAGGGTTCCGGGTTTCGTGTTTAGGGTTTAGGGTTTAGGGGCTCCACCTGACAAGCTTGGAAGTTGACCAGTCTCCATCGGTGGCACTGGTAGTTTGGTGTGTAGCTCTAGAATACTATAAGGTTCAAGGTTTAGGGCTCATAGGGTCTATAGGGTTTCAAGTTAAAGCGTCTTGTGTTGCACTATGTGTAGAATTTTGAGGCTGCGTAGGTTGCTTGCGTGCTGGCGCAAAGAGTGTTGGCGATGTGCTTGTCAAGGTCCACGCAGGAACCGCCAAAATCTTTGATTCGTTGTGCCGGGGGTCTTATGCAAGAAGATTTACGCCCAAGCTCCCACATGGGACGTAGTAACCTGAAACCCTTACAAACCCCAAACCCGCAGCAGCTAAACCCTGTGAACGCTAAACTTCGAGCTTTGACTTTGGCTTTCCAAGCGGAAGGCTCACAGACGTCAGGAGATGCGGTGTCGGGCCGAACTCTTGACTAATTGTACTGCCACTTCCGGGCTCAGGGTTAAGAGTCCAATCGGGATTTCCCCAATCGGAAATCCCGCCAAACATACACAGATTCTACCGCTACCATAAGTATCCATAAATGAGACGTACTGGGAAGGACATCTGGTGATCGTCAGCCACAATCACTAGGAAGGGGCGAGATGGAAGTTGCTGAAGGTTGGCTTGAGTGTTCGGTGCCTAGGGTCCATGGCCCTTGTGAAGCCCATCACGATTTAGATCCATTCTGGAGTCATAAACCCTAAACCCTAAATTCCGGAGCCATGCATGGGCTTTCTGCCAGGTTAGGACCCATGGAATTCAGAGAGGTGTCGCCTGGTATCGCTGCGCAGTGCTGCGGTCAGTGTACTCCTGCAGGCGCTAGAAGGCTGAGGGCTTCCCTATCCTCCAAGCATCCGCCTACCTGCAATAGAAACTGAAACCCTAAACCCTAAACCCTAAACCCTAAACCCTAAACTACTCTAAACCCTCCTTAACGGCCCTAAACCAAAAACCCTAAACCCGAAACGGCCCTTAACCCTAAATCCATAAGCCGTCTTCGAGGGTCAATTCCAAGGATGACCCTGCTCGGAACAGTGCCCTCTTCAGAGCCAGCTGTAAGATTTCACGGGTCTCTTTGTGTCTGCCATTTTGGGGTTTAGACGTAGAGTTAAGGGCCTAGGGTGTAGACATTCCAATTCACGAGTACAGCTTGCTGAGACGTGGTCAGGTGTCACAGAGAGATGCCGGCCAGCAGATCCTGAACTCGTGCAATGATGCTGACACTCCTCCTGAATAACAGAATAAAGGCGTTCAACACTTCAGATAAGTACCAACTTGGCGGGGGGGGGGCACGACCGGCTCTGAAGCGTCGACTTTGAAACCTCGAACCCTGCAGCCGATCTCCTCGGTCGCGCGGAAGGTTTGTGTCACGAAGAGGGAAAGATGGTTGTTTGGATCGGGCCATAACCTGATCTGCGCTTGGCTTCGAAAAGGCGTTATATAAGGTAGGCGCCTGATGAAGAGACCTGCGGGTCGTTATTGGGTTGTTTTGTATGGACCCTGCGACTTTGAGGTTATCGGGCCAGGGTTTCCTAATCAGGTTCGTACAGTGATCTATGTCTAGGGTTTAGGCTTCAGGGTAAGATGTACGAGCTCGGAAGGCCAGAGGTTTGAGGTCAATGGTTTCGTGCTCAGGGTGGTGTTACGAGGCTCTAAAAAACTATGCGGTGCGTTATATGGACTTGGGGCTTACATCTTTCGGCTTCAAGCCTTCACCCTAGGGGTCCAGGTACTCCTTATTATGGGAGTTCGGGGCCTTTTTGGGGCATCAAAAACCGTAAAGAAGGACTGCTTGGACCCTTAGGGTCAGGCTTCACGACTGCGCGGCTGAACAAAGGGGCCTCAAGAATTAGAATAGGGTTTTGCAGTATATTCTACTACCATCATAATTAATAAAGAACCCCCCAACAAAAAACATAGCATAGGTAATTATTTAGGCTATTATACTACAATCATAATTAATAAGGAAACCCCACCCTCCCCCCCCAAATAAATAGTACAGATAGTCATTTGGGTTGTTGAACTTCAATCATGATTAATAAGGAACCCCCAAAAAATTGGACAGGTAA